>JAVSCE010021808.1:0-15795 GCA_032199065.1 Smutsia gigantea | reverse complement strand
AAACATTGCAGTACAAAGCTGTCCTTTCTGTATGTACTCTAACTCCCAGAGGTAAGTGTGCGGCCAATAGGTCTTTGCTCCAGCATTAAGGGAAACTGCAGGAGCAAAACTGCCTCATCTCAGCCTGGGAAGAAATCTGCGTTTGGATTCCGTTTAGTTTCAGTGAAATAAGGCCTTCCTGCATGTCTAATCCAAGGAATCATGCAAGCACCTAAATGTGATCTGTAAAACATTGGAAATATTGCAGTACTAAGCTGTCCTTTTTGTATGTACTCTTACTCCCAGAGATAAGTGCATTGCCAATACTTCTTTCCTGTAGCATTAAGGGAAACTGCAGGAGCAAAACTGCCTCATCTCAGCCTGGGAAGCAAACTGCCTTTGGATTCCGTTTAGTTTCAGTGAAATAAGGCCTTCCTGCAAGGCCCCATTCAAGGAATCATGCAACCACCTAAATGGGATCTGGAAAACATAGTAAACATTGCAGTACAAAGCTGTCCTTTCTGTATGTACTCTAACTCCCAGAGATAAGTGTGCTGCCAATAGGTCTTTGCTCCAGCATTACAGGAAACTGCAGGAGCAAAACTGCCTCATCTCAGCCTGGGAAGCAAACTGCCTTTGGATTCAGTTTAGTTTCAGTGAAATAAGGCTTTCCTGCATGCCCCATTCAAGGAATCATGCAAGCACCTAAATGTGATCTGGAAAACATAGTAAACATTGCAGTACAAAGCTGTCCTCTCTGAATGCACTCTAACTCTCCGAGAAAAGTGTGCTGAAATAGCGCTTTGCTCCAGCATTAAGGAAACTGCAGGAGCTAAACGGCCTCATCTCAGCGTTGTAAGGAACGTTGTTTGGATTCCGTTTAGGTAGACTGAAAAAAGTCCTTCATTCATTCCTCATTCAGGGAATCATGCAACCACCTAGAATGTGATCTGGAAAACATAGTAAACATTGCAGTACAAAGTTGACCTTTCGGTATGTACTCTAACTCCCAGAGATAAGTGTGCTGCCAATAGGTTTTTGCTCCAACATTAAAGGAAACTATAGGAGCAAAACTGCCTCATCTCAACATGGGAAGCAAACTACCCTTGGATTCCGTTTAGTTTTAGTGAAATAAGGGCTTCCTGCATGCCACATTCAAGGAATAATGCAACCGCCTAAATGTGATCTGGAAAACATAGTAAACATTGCAGTACAAAGCTGTCTTTTCCGTATGTAGTCTAACTCCCAGAGATAAGTGTGCTGCCAATAGGTATTTGATCCAGCATTAAGGGAAACTGCAGGAGCAAAACTGCCTCATTTCAGCGTGGGAAGCAAACTGCCTTTGGATTACGTTTATTTTCAGTGAAGTAAGGCCTTCCTGCATGCCCCATTCAAGGAATCATGCAACCGCCTAAATGTGATCTGGAAAACATAGTAAACATTGCAGTACAAATCTGTCCTTTCTGTATGTACTCTAATTCCGAGAGATAAGTGTGCTGCCAATAGGTCTTTGCTCAAGCATTAAGGGAAACTGCAGGAGCAAAACTGCCTCATCTCAGCCTGGGAAGTAATCTGCCTTTGGATTCCATTTAGGTTCAGTGAAATAAGGCCTTCCTGCATGCCCCATGCAAGGAATCATGCAACCGGTAAAATGTGATCTGGAAAACATAGTAAACATTGCAGTACAAAGCTCTCCTTTCTGTATGTACTCTAACTCTCAGAGATAAGTGTGCTGCCAATCGGTCTTTGCTCCAGCATTACGGGAAACTGCAGGAGCAAAACTGCCTCATCTCAGCCTTGGAAGCAATCTGCGTTTGGATTCCGTTTAGTTTCAGTGAAATAAGGCCTTCCTGCATGCCCCATCCAAGGAATCATGCAAGGAACTAAATGTGATCTTACAAACATTGGAAACATTGCAGTACACAGCTGTCCTTTCTGTATGTACTCTAACTCCCAGAGATAAGTGTGCTGCCAATCGGTCTTTGCTCCAGCATTACGGGAAACTGAAGGAGCAAAACAGCCTTATCGAAGCCTGGGAAGCAAACTGCCTTTGGATTCAGTTTAGATTCAGTGAAATAAGTCTTTCCTGCATGCCCCATTCAAGGAATCATGCAAGCACCTAAATGTGTTCTGGAAAACATAGTAAACATTGCAGTACAAAGCTGGCCTTTCTGTATGTACTCTAACTCCCAGAGATAAGTTTGCTGCCAATAGGTATTTACTCCAGCATTAAGGGAAACTGCAGGAGCAAAACTGCCTCATCTCAGCCTGGGAAACAAAACTGCCTTTTGATTCCGTTTAGTTTCAGTGAAATAAGGCCTTCCTGCATGCCCCATTCAAGGAATCATACAGGCACCTAAATGTGATCTGGAAAACATAGGAAACATTGCAGTGCAAAGCTGTCCTTTCTGTATGTACTCTAACTCCCAGAGATAAGTGTGCTGCCAATAGGTCTTTGCTCCAGCATTAAGGGAAACTGCAGGAGCAAAACTGCCTCATCTCAGCCTGGGAAGCAAACTGCCTTTGGATTCCGTTTAGTTTCAGTGAAATAAGGCCTTCCTGCCTGCCCCATTCAAGGAATCATGGAACCGCCTTATTGTGATCTGGAAAACATAATAAACATTGCAGTACAAAGCTGTCCTTTCTGTATGAACCCTAACTCCCAGAGATAAGTGTGCTGCCAATCGGTCTTTGCTCCAGTATTACGGGAAACTGCAGGAGCAAAACTGCCTCATCTCAGCCTGGGACGCAATCTGCGTTTGGATTCCATTTAGTTTCAGTGAAATAAGGCCTTCCTGCATGCCCCATCCAAGCAATCATGCAAGCACCTAAATGTGATCCGTAAAATATTGGAAACATTGCAGTCCAAAGCTGTCCTTTCTGTATGTACTCTAACTCCGAGAGATAAGTGTGTTGCCAATAGTTCTTTGCTGTAGCATTAAGGGAAACTGCAGGAGCAAAACTGCCTCATCTCAGCCTGGGAAGCAAACTGCCTTTCGATTCCGTTTGGTTTCAGTGAAACAAGGACTTCCTGCATGCCCCATTAAATTAATCATGCAACCGCCTAAATGTGATCTGGAAAACATAGTAAACATTGCAGTACAGAGCTGCCCTTTCTGTATGTACTCTAACTCCCTGAGATAAGTGTGCTGCCAATAGGTCTTTGCTCCAGCACTAAGGGAAACTGCAGTAGCAAAACTGCCTCATCTCAGCCTGGGAAGTAAACTGCCTTTGGATTCCATTTAGTTTCAGTGAAATAAGGCCTTCCTGCATGCCCCATGCAAGGAATCATGCAACCGCTAAAATGTGATCTGGAAAACATAGTAAACATTGCAGTACAAAGCTGTCCTATCTGTATGTACTCTAACTCCCAGAGTTAGTGTGCTGCCAATCGGTCTTTGCTCCAGCATTACGGGAAACTGCAGGAGCAAAACTGCATCATCTCAGCCTGGGAAGCAATCTGCGTTTAGATTCCATTTAGTTTCAGTGAAATAAGGCCTTCCTGCTAGCCCCATTCAAGGAATCATGCAAGCACCTAAATGTGATCTGGAAAACATAGGAAACATTGCAGTGCAAAGCTGTCCTTTCTGTATGTACTCTAACTCTCAGAGATAAGTGTGCTGCCAATAGGTCTTTGCTGTAGCTTTAAGGGAAACTGCAGGAGCAAAAGTGCCTCATCTCAGCCTGGGAAGGAAACTGCCTTTGAATTCCGTTTTGTTTCAGTGAAATAAGGCCTTCCTGCATGCCCCATTCAAGGAATCATGCAACCGCTAACATGTGATCTGGAAAACATAGTAAACATTGCAGTACAAAGCTGTCCTTTCTGTATGTACTCTAACTCACAGAGATAAGTGTGCTGCCAATCGGTCTTTGCTCCAACATTACGGGAAACTGCAGGAGAAAAACTGCATCACCTCAGCCTGGGAAGCAATTTGCCTTTGGATTCCTCTTAGTTTCAGTGAAATAAGGCCTTCCTGCTTGTCCTATTCAAGGAATCATGCAAGCACCTAAATATGATCTGGAAAACATAGGAAACATCGCAGTGCAAAGCTGTTCTTTCTGTATGTACTCTAACTCGCAGAGATAAGTGTGCTACCAATCGGTCTTTGCTCTAGCATTACGGGAAACTGCAGGAGAAAAACTGCGTCATCTCAGCCTGGGAAGCAAACTGCCTTTGGATTCAGTTTAGTTTCAGTGAAATAAGGCTTTCCTGCATGCCCCATTCAAGGAATCATGCAAGCACCTAAATGTGATCTGGAAAACATACTAAACATTGCAGTACAAAGCTGTCCTCTCTGAATGCACTCTAACTCCCCAAGAAAAGTGTGCTGCCAATAGGTCTTTGCTCAAGCATTAAGGGAAACTGCAGGAGCAAAACTGCCTCATCTCAGCCTGGGAAGTAAACTGCCTTTGGATTCCATTTAGTTTCAGTGAAATAAGGCCCTCCTGCATGCCCCATGCAAGGAATCATGCAACCGCTAAAATGTGATCTGGAAAACATAGTAAACATTGCAGTACAAAGCTGTCCTTTCTGTATGTACTCTAACTCCCAGAGATAAGTGTGCTGCCAATAGGTCTTTGCTCCAGCATTACGGGAAACTGCAGGAGCAAAACTGCCTCATCTCAGCCTGGGAAGCAAACTGCGTTTGGATTCCATTTAGTTTCAGTGAAATAAGGCCTTCCTGCATGCCCCATTCAAGGAATCATGCAAGCACATAAATGTGATCTAAAAACATAGTAAACATTGCAGTACAAAGCTGTCCTTTCCGTATGTACTCTAACTCCCAGAGATAAGTGTGCTGCCAATCGGGTCTTTGCTCCAGCATCAAGGGAAACTGCAGGAGCAAAACTGCCTCATCTCAGCCTGGGAAGCAAACTGCCTTTGGATTCAGTTTAGTTTCAGTGAAATAAGGCTTCCTGCATGCCCCATTCAAGGAATCATGCAAGCACCTAAATGTGATCTGGAAAACATAGTAAACATTGCAGTACAAAGCTGTCCTTTCTGTATGTACTCTAACTCCCAGAGATAAGTGTGCTGCCAATAGGTCTTTACTCCAGCATTAAGGGAAACTGCAGGAGCAAAACTGCCTCATCTCAGCCTGGGAAGCAAACTGCCTTTGATTCCGTTTAGTTTCAGTGAAATAAGGCCTTCCTGCATGCCATTCAAGGAATCATACAAGCACCTAAATGTGATCTGGAAAACATAGTAAACATTGCAGTACAAAGCTGTCCTTTCTGTATGTACTCTAACTCCCAGAGATAAGTGTGCTGCCAATAGGTCTTTGCTCCAGCATTAAGGGAAACTGCAGGAGCAAAACTGCCTCATCTCAGCCTTTGAAGCAAACTGCCTTTGGATTCCATTTAGTTTCAGTGAAATAAGGCCTTCCTGCATGCCCCATGCACGGAATCATGCAAACGCTAAAATGTGATCTGGTAAACATAGTAAACATTGCAGTACAAAGCTGTCCTTTCTGTATGTACTCTAACTCACCGAGATAAGTGTGCTGCCAATTGGTCTTTGCTCCAGCATTACGGGAAACTGCAGGAGCAAAACTGTCTCATCTCAGCCTTGGAAGCAATTTGCCTTTGGATTCCTTTTAGTTACAGTGAAATAAGGCCTTCTTGCTTGTCCTATTCAAGGAATCATCCAAGCACCTAAATGTGATCTGGACAACATAGGAAACATTGCAATACAAAGCTGTCCTTTCTGTATGTACTCTAACTCCCACAGATAAGTGTGCTGCCAATCGGTCTTTGCTCCAGCATTACGGGAAACTGCAGGAGCAAAACTGCCTCATCTCAGCCTGGGAAGCAAACTTCCTTTGGATTCCGTTTAGTTTCAGTGAAATAATGCCTTCCTGCATGCCCCATTCAAGGAATCATGCAACCGCCTAAATGTGATCTGGAAAACATAGTAAACATTGTAGTACAAAGCTGTCCTTTCCGTATGTACTCTAACTCCCAGAGATAAGTGTGCTGCCAATCGGTCTTTGCTCCAGCATTACAGGAAACTGCAGGAGTAAAACTGCCTCATCTCAGCCTGGGAAGCAAACTGCCTTTGGATTCAGTTTAGTTTCAGTGAAAAAAAGGCTTTCCTGCATGCGCCATCCAAAGAATCATGCAAGCACCTAAATGTGATCTAGAAAACATAGTAAACATTGCAGTACAAAGCTGTCCACTCTGAATGCACTCTAACTCACCGAGAAATGTGTGCTGCCAATAGCGCTTTGCTCCAGCATTAAGGAAACTGCAGGAGCTAAACGGCCTCATCTCAGCGTTGTAAGGAACGTTGTTTGAATTCCGTTTAGGTAGACTGAAAAAAGTCCTTCATGCATTCCTCATTCAGGGAATCATGCAATCACCTAGAATGTGATCTGGAAAACATAGTAAACATTGCAGTACAAAGTTGTCCTTTCTGTATGTACTCTAACTCCCAGAGATAAGTGTGCTGCCAATAGGTTTTTGCTCCAACATTAAAGGAAACTGTAGGAGCAAAACTGCCTCATCTCGACATGGGAAGCAAACTGCCCTTGGATTCCGTTTAGTTTCAGTGAAATAAGGGCTTCCTGCATGCCACATTCAAGGAATAATGCAACCGCCTAAATGTGATCTGGACAACATAGTAAACATTGCAGTACAAAGCTGTCTTTTCCGTATGTAGTCGAACTCCCAGAGATAAGTGTGCTGCCAATAGGTATTTGCTCCAGCATTAAGGGAAACTGCAGGAGCATAACTGCCTCATCTCAGCGTGGGAAGCAAACTGCCTTTGGATTACGTTTAGTTTCAGTGAAGTAAGGCCTTCCTGCATGCCCCATTCAAGGAATCTTGCAACCGCCTAAATGTGATCTGGATAACATAGTAAACATTGCAGTACAAAGCTGTCCTTTCTGTATGAACCCTAACTCCCAGAGATAAGTGTGCTGCCAATAGGTCTTTGCTCCAGCATTAAGTGAAACTGCAGGAGCAAAACTGCCTCATCTCAGCCTGGGAAGCAAACTGCCTTTGAATTCCGTTTAGTTTCGTTGAAATATGGCCTACCTGCATGCCCCATTCAAGGAATCATGCAACCGCCGAAATGTGATCTGGAAAACATAGTAAACATTGCAGTACAAAGCTGTCCTTTCTGTATGTACTATAACTCCCAGTGATAAGTGTGCTACCATTAGGTCTTTGCTCAAGCATTAAGGGAAACTGCAGGAGCAAAACTGACTCATCTCAGCATGGGAAGCAATCTGCCTTTGGAATCCGTTTAGTTTCAGTGAAATAAGCCTTCATGCAGGCCCCATTCAAGGAATCATGCAACCACCTAAAACGTGATCTGGAGAACATAGTGAATATTGCAGTACAAAGCTGTCCTTTCTGTATGTACTCTACCTCCGTGAGATAAGTGTGCTGCCAATAGGTCCATGCTCCAGCATAAAGGGAAAATGCTGGAGCAAAACTGAATCATCTGAGACTGGGAAGCAAATTGCCTTTGGATTCCGTTTAGTTCAGTGAAATAAGGCCTTCCTGCATGCCCCCTTAGAGGAATCATGCAACCGCCTAAATGTGATCTGGAAAACATAGTAAGCATTGCAGTACAAAGCTGTCCTTTCTGTATGTACTCTAACTCCCAGAGATAAGTGTGCTGCCAATAGGTCTTTCCTCCAGCATTAAGGAAAACTGAAGGAGCAAATCTGCCTCATCTCAGCCTGGGAAGCAAACTGCCTTTGGATTCCGTTTAGATTCAGTGAAATAAGGCCTTCCTGCATGCCCCATTCAAGGAATCATGCAACCGACCAATGTGATCTGAAAACACAGTAAACTTTGCAGTACCATGCTGTCCTTTCTGTATGTACTCTAACTCCCAGAGATAAGTGTGCTGCCAATATGTCTTTGCTCCAGCATTAAGGGAAACTGCAGAAGCAAAACTGCCTCATCTCAGGATGGGAAGCAAACTGCCTTTGGATTCAGTTTAGTTTCAGTGAAATAAGGCTTTCCTGCATGCCCCATTCAAGGAATCCTGCAAGCACCTAAATGTGATCTGGAAAACATAGTAAACATTGCAGTACAATGCTGTCCTTTATGTACGTATTCTAACTCCCAGAGATAAGTGTGCTGCCAATTGGTCTTTGCACCAGCATTAAGGGAAACTGCAGGAGCAAAACTGCCTCATCTCAGCCTGGGAAGGAAACTTACTTTGGATTCCATTTAGTTTCAGTGAAATGAGGCCTTCCTGCATGCCCCATTCAAGGAACCAAGCAACCGCTAAAATGTGATCTGGAAAACATAGTAAACATTGCATTACAATGCTGTCCTTTCTGTATGTTCTCT
This sequence comes from Smutsia gigantea, assembly GCA_032199065.1. Lineage (NCBI taxonomy): Eukaryota > Metazoa > Chordata > Mammalia > Pholidota > Manidae > Smutsia > Smutsia gigantea. Next base: position 7,503 of record JAVSCE010021808.1, on the reverse strand, counting down.
AACTCCCAGAGATAAGTGTGCTGCCAATCGGTCTTTGCTCCAGCATTACGGGAAACTGCATTAGCAAAACTGCCTCATCTCAGCCTGGGAAGCAATCTGCGTTTGGATTCCGTTTAGTTTCAGTGAAATAAGGCCTTCCTGCATGCCCCATCCAAGGAATCATGCAAGCACCTAAATGTGATCTTAAAAACATAGGAAACATTGCAGTACAAAGCTGTCCTTTATGTATGTACTCTACCTCCCAGAGATAAGTGTGTTGCCAATAGTTCTTTCCTGTAGCATTAAAGGAAACTGCAGGAGCAAAACTGCCTCATCTCAGCCTGGTAAGCAAACTCCCTTTGGATTCCGTTTGGTTTCAGTGAAATAAGGCCTTCCTGCATGCCCCATTCAAGGAATCGTGCCACCGCCTAAATGTGATCTGGAAAACATAGGAAACATTGCAGTACACAGCTGTCCTTTCTGTATGTACTCTAACTCGCAGAGATATGTGTGCTGCCAATAGGTCTTTGCTCCAGTATTAAGGGAAACAGCAGGAGGAAAACTGCCTCATCTCAGGCTGGGAAGCAAACTGCCTTTGGATTCCATTTAGTATCAGTGAAATAAGGCCTTCCTGCATGCCCCATTCAAGGAATCATGCAACCGCCTAAATGTGATCTGGAAAACATACTAAACATTGCAGTACAAAGCTGTCCTTTCTGTGTTTACTCTAATTCCGAGAGATAAGTGTGCTGCCAATAGGTCTTTGCTCCAGCATTAAGGGAAACTGAAGGAGCAAAACTGCCACATCTCAGACTGGGAAGAAAACTGCCTTTGAATTCCGTTTAGTTTCAGTGAAATAAGGCCTTCCTGAATGCCCCATTCAAAGAATCATGCAACCGCCTAAATGTGATCTGGAAAACATAGTAAACATTGCAGTACAAAGCTGTCCTTTCTGTATGTACTCTAACTCCCAGAGATAAGTGTGCTGCAAGTAGGTCTTTGCTCCAGCATTACGGGAAACTGCAGGAGCAAAACTGCCTCATCTCAGTCTGGGAAGCAAACTGCATTTTGATTCCCTTTAGTTTCAGTGAAATAATACCTTCCTGCATCCCCATTCCAGCTACAATGCAATCGAATAAACGTGATCTGGAAAACATAGTAAACATTGCAGTACAAAGCTGTCCTTTCTGTATGTACTCTATCTTCCAGAGATAAGTGTGCTGCCAATAGGTCTTTGCTCCAGCATTAAGGGAAACTGCCAGAGCAAAACTGCCTCATCTCAAACTGGGAAGCAAACTGCCTTTGAATTCCGTTTAGTTTCAGTGAAATAAGGCCTTCCTGAATGCCCCATTAAAGGAATCATGCAACCGCCTAAATGTGATCTGGAAAACATAGAAAACATTGCAGTACAAAGCTTTCCTTTCTGTATGTACGCTAACTCCCAGACATAAGTGTGCTGCCAATAGGTCTTTGCTCCAGCATTACGGGAAACTGCAGGAGCAAAACTGCCTCATCTCAGTCTGGGAAGCAAACTGCATTTTGATTCCCTTTAGTTTCAGTGAAATAATACCTTCCTGCAATCCCCATTCCAGGTACAATGTAATCGAATAAACGTGATCTGGAAAACATAGTAAACATTGCATGACCATGCTGTCCTTTCTGTATGTACTCTAACTCCCAGAGATAAGTGTGCTGCCAAAATGTCTTTGCTCCACCATTAAGGGAAACTGCAGGAGCAAAACTGCCTCATCTTAGCCTGGGAAGAAAACTGCCTTTTGATTCCGTTTAGTTTAAGTGAAATAATACCTTCCTGCATGCCCCATTCAAGGAACCATGCAATCGAATAAATGTGATATGGAAAACTTAGTAAACATTGCAGTCCAAAGCTGTCCTTTCTGTATGTACTCTAACTCCCAGAGATAAGTGTGCGGCCAATAGGTCTTTGCTCCAGCATTAAGGGAAACTGCAGGAGCAAAACTGCCTCATCTCAGCCTGGGAAGCAAAATGCCTTTTGATTCCGTTTAGTTTCAGTGAAATAAGGCCTTCCTGCATGCCCCATTTAAGGAATCTTGCAACCGCCTAAATGTGATCTGGAAAACATAGTAAACATTGCAGTACAAAGCTTTCCTTTCTGTATGTACACTAACTCCCAGAGATAAGTGTGCTGCCAATAGGTCTTTGCTCCAGCATTAAGAGAAACTGCAGGAGCAAAACTGCCTCATCTCAGCTTGAGAAACAAACTGCCTTTCGAATCCGTTTAGTTTCAGTGAAATAAGGCCTTCCCGCAGCCCTATTCAAGGAATCATGCAACCAACTGAATGTGATCTGGAAAACATAGCAAACATTGCAGTACAAAGCTGTCCTATCTGTATGACTCTAACTCCTAGAGATAAGTGTGCTGCCAATAGGTCTTTGCTCCAGCATTAAGGGCAACTGCAGGAGCAAAACTGCCTCATCTCAGCTTGGGAAGCAAACTGCCTTTGGATTCCGTTTAGTTTCAGTGAAATAAGGCCTTCCTGCAGGCCCTATTCAAGGAATCATGCAACCACCTAAATGGGATCTGGAAAACATAGTAAACATTGCAGTACAAAGCTGTCCTTTCTGTATGTACTCTAACTCCCAGAGATAAGTGTGCTGCCAAAATGTCTTTGCTCCAGCATTAAGGGAAACTGCAGGAGCAAAACTGCCTCATCTCAGCCTTTGAAGCAAACTGCATTTGGATTCCGTTTAGTTTCAGTGAAATAAGGCCTTCCTGCATGCCCCATTCAAGGTACCATGCAATCGAATAAATGTGATATGGAAAACATAGTAAACATTGCAGAACAAAGCTGTCCTTTCTGTATGTACTCTAACTCCCAGAGATAAGTGTGCTGCCATTAGGTCTTTGCTCCAGCATTAAGGGAAACTGCAGGAGCAAAACTGCCTCATCTCTGCCTGGGAAGAAAACTGCCTTTGTATTCCGTTTAGTTTCAGTGAAATAAGGCCTTCCTGCATGCCCCATTCAAAGAATCATGTGAACGATTATATGTGATCTGGAAAACATAGTAAACACTGCAGTACAAAGCTGTCCTTTCTGTATGTACTCTAACTCCCAGAGATAAGTGTGCTGCCAATAGGTCTTTGCTCCAGCATTACGGGAACCTGCAGGAGCAAAACTGCCTCATCTCAGCCTGGGAAGCAAACTGCCTTTTGATTCCGTTTAGTTTCAGTGAAATAAGGCCTTCCTGCATGCCCCATTTAAGGAATCATGCAACCGCCTAAATGTGATCTGGAAAACATAGTAAACATTGCAGTTCAAAGCTGTCTTTTCTGTATGTACTCTAACTCCCAGAGATAAGTGTGCTGCCAGTCGGTTTTTGCTCCAGCATTACGGGAAACTGCAGGAGCAAAATTGCCTCATCTCAGTCTGGGAAGCAAACTGCATTTTGATTCCCTTAAGTTTCAGTGAAATAATACCATCCTGCATGCCCCATTCAAGGTACAATGCAATCGAATAAACGTGATGTGGAAAACATAGTAAACATTTCAGTACAAAGCTGTCTTTTCTGTATGTACTCTATCTTCCAGAGATAAGTGTGCTGCCAATAGGTCTTTGCTCCAGCATTAAGTGAAACTGCAGGAACAAAATTGCCTCATCTCAGACTGGGAAGCAAACAGCCTTTGAATTCCGTTTAGTTTCAGTGAAATAAGGCCTTCCTGAATGCCCCATTCAAGGAATCTTGCAACCGCCTTAATGTGATCTGGAAAAGATAGTAAACATTGCAGTACAAAGCTGTCCTCTCTGTATGACTCTAACTCCCAGAGATGAGTGTGCTGCCAATAAGTCTTTGCTCCAGCATTAAGGGAAACTGCAGGAGGTAAACTGCCTCATCTCAGCATTGTAAGGAAGCTTTGTTTGGATTCCGTTTAGGTAGAGTGAAATAAGTCCTTCATGCATTCCTCATTCAGGGAATCATGCAACCACCTAGAATGTGATCTGGAAAACATCGTAAACATTGCAGTACAAGGTTGTCCTTTCTGTATGTACTCTAACTCCCGGAGATAAGTGTGCTGCCAATAGGTCTTTGCTCCAGCATTAAGGGAAACTGCAGGAGCCAAACTGCCTCATCTCAGCCTGGGAAGCAAACTGCCTTTGGATTCCGTTTAGTTTCAGTGAAATAAGGCCTTCCTGCATGCCCCATTCTAGGAATCATGCAACCGCCTAACTGTGATCTGGAAAACATAGGAAACATTGCTGTAAAAAGCAGTCCTTTCTGTATGTACTCTAACTCCCAGAGATAAGTGTGTTGCCTATAGGTCTTTGCTCCAGCATTAAGGGAAACTGCAGGAGCAAAACTGCCTCATCTCAGGGTGCGAAGCAAACTGCCTTTTGATTCCGTTTAGCTTCAGTGAAATAAGGCCTTCCTGCATGCCCCATTCAAGGATTCATGCAACCTCCTAAATGTGATCTGGAAAACATAGTAAACATTGCCGTACAAAGCTGTCCTTTCTGTATGTACTCTAACTCCCAGAAGTAAGTGTGCTGCCAAAAGGTCTTTGCTACAGCATAAAGGTAAAATGCAGGAGGAAAACTGCCTCATCACAGCATGGGGAGCAAACTGTCTTTGAATACCATTTAGTTTCAGTGAATTAAGGCCTTCCTGCAGGCCCCATAGAAGGAATCATGCAAGCAACTAAAACGTGATCTGTACAACATAGTACACATTGCAGGACAAAGCTGTCCTCTCTGAATGCACTCTAACTCCCCGAGAAATGTGTCCTGACAATAGGGCTTTGCTACAGCATTAAAGGAAACTGCAGGAGCTAAACGGGCTCATCTCAGCATTGTAAGGAAGCTTTGTTTGGATTCCGTTTAGGTAGAGTGAAATAAGTCCTTCATGCATTCCTGATTCAGGGAATCATGCAACCACCTAGAATGTGATCTGGAAAACATAGTAAACATTTCAGTACAAAGCTGTCTTTTCTGTATGTACTCTATCTTCCAGAGATAAGTGTGCTGCCAAAATGTCTTTGCTCCACCATTAAGGGAAACTGCAGGAGCAAAACTGCCTCATCTCAGCCTGGAAAGCAAACTACCTTTGAATTCCGTTTAGTTTCTGTGAAATAAGGCCTTCCTGCATGCCCCATTTAAGGAATCATGCAACCGCCTAAATGTGATCAGGAAAACATAGTAAACATTGCAGTACAAAGCTGTCCTTTCTGTATGTACTCTAACTCCCAGAGATAAGTGTGCTGCCAATAGGTCTTTGCTCCAGCATTAAGGGAAACTGCAGGAGCAAAACTGCCTCATCTCAGCCTGGGAAGCAAACTGCCTTTTGATTCCATTTAGTTTCAGTGAAATAATACCTTCCTGCATGCCCCATTCAAGGTACAATGCAATCGAATAAACGTGATCTGGAAAACATAGTAAACATTTCAGTACAAAGCTGTCCTTTCGGTATGTACTCTAACTCGCAGTGATCAGTGTGCTGCCAATAGGTCTTTGCTCAAGCATTAAGGGAAACTGCAGGAGCAAAACTGACTCATCTAAGCATGGGAAGCCAACTGCCTTTGGAATCCGTTTAGTTTCAGTGAAATAAAGACTTCCTGCAGGCCCCATTCAAGGAATCATGATAAAACATAAAACGTGATCTGGAAAACATAGTGAATATTGCAGTACAAAGCTGTCCTTTCTGTATGTACTCTAACTCCGTGAGATAAGTGTGTGCCAATAAGTCTATGCTCCAGCATAAAGGGAAAATGCAGGAGCAAAACTGTGTCATCTCAGCATAGGCAGCAAACTGCCTTTGAATTCCGTTTAGTTTCAGTGAAATAAAGCCTTCCTGCAGGCCCCATTCAAGGAATCATGCAAGCACCTAAAACTTGATCTGGAAATCATAGTAAACATTGCAGTACAAAGATGTCCTCTCTGAATATACCCTAACTCCCAGAGATAAGTGTGCTGCCAACAGATTTTGCTCCAGCATTAATTGAAACTGCAGGAGCAAAACTGCCTCATCTCAGCCAGGAAAGAAAACTGCCTTTGAATTCCGTTTAGTTTCAGTGAAATAAGGCCTTCCTGCATGCCCCATTTAAGGAATCATGCAACCGCCTAAATGTGATCTGGAAAACATAGTAAACATAGCAGTACAAAGCTTTCCTTTCTGTATGTACTCTAACTCCCAGAGATAAGTGTGCTGCCAATAGGTCTTGCTCCAGCATTAAGGGAAACTGAAGGAGCAAAACTACCTCATCTCAGAATGGGAAGCAAACTGCCTTTGAACTCCGTTTAGTTTCAGTGAAATAAGGCCTTCCTGCCTGCGCCATTCAAGGAATCATGCAACCACCTAAATGTGATCTGGAAAACATAGTAAACATTGCAGTACAAAGCTGTCCTTTCTGTATGTACCCTACCTCCCAGAGATAAGTGTGCTGCCAGTCGGTCTTTGCTTCAACATTATGGGAAACTGCAGGAGCAAAACTGCCTCATCTCAGTCTGGGAAGCAAACTGATTTTGATTCCCTTTAGTTTCAGTGAAATAATACCGTCCTGCATGCCCCATTCAAGGTACAACGCAATCGAATAAACGTGATCTGGAAAACATAGTAAACATTTCAGTGCAAAGCTGTCTTTTCTGTTGTACTCTAACATCCAGAGTTAAGTGTGCTGCCAATAGGTCTTTGCTCCAGCATTAAGAGAAACTGCAGGAGCAAAACAGCCTCATCTCAGCCTGGGATCAAACTGCCTATTGATTCCGTTTAGTTTCAGTGAAATAAGGCCTTCCTGCATGCCCCATTTAAGGAATCATGCAACCGCCTAAATGTGATCTGGAAAACATAGTAAACATTGCAGTACAAACATTCCTTTCTGTATGTACGCTAACTCCCAGAGAAAAGTGTGCTGCCAATAGGTCTTTGCTCCAGCATTAAGAGAAACTGCAGGAGCAAAACGGCCTCATCTCAGCCTGAAAAACAAACTGCCTTTGGAATCCGTTTAGTTTCAGTGAAATAAGTCCTTCGTGCATGCCCCACTCAAGGAATCATGCAACCGCCTAAATGTGATCAGGAAAACATAGTAAACATTGCAGTACAAAGCTGTCCTTTCTGTATGTACTCTACCTCCCAGAGATAAGTGTGCTGCCAATAGGTATTTGCTCCAGCATTAAGGGAAACTGCAGGAGCAAAAATGCCTCATCTCAGCCTGGGAAGCAAACTGCCTTTGGATTCCGTTTAGTTTCAGTGAAATAAGGCCTTCCTGCATCCCCATTCAAGGAATCATGCAACCACCTAAATGGGATCTGGAAAACATAGTAAACATTGCAGTACAAAGCTGTCCTTTCTGTATGTACTCTAACTCCCAGAGATAAGTGTGCTGCCAATAGGTTTTGCTCCAGCATCAAGGGAAACTGCAGGAGCAAAACTGCCTCATCTCAGCCTGGAAGCAAACTGCATTTTGATTCCCTTTAGTTTCAGTGAAATAATACCTTCCTGCATCCCCATTCCAGCTACAATGCAATCGAATAAACGTGATCTGGAAAACATAGTA
>JAVSCE010021807.1:0-201638 GCA_032199065.1 Smutsia gigantea | reverse complement strand
TGAAAAAATAGAACATTCAGTACTTCATGAAATATTCTCCTTTACTTTTTAGGAAGATCCTAGTCTGTGTCTATATCCTAATAAAAACTGAAAAGTATGTCTTTGCCCAGACATTTCTCTTTACTTTAAGCTATTGCTCCATAGAAATGAGAACTTAATCAGCCATGACAGTTGGAACAAATAAACCTGACTGGGTCCTGGGCTGGCTTCTGGGCTGTGAGTAGGACTGGGCAGGAGATGACTGGGTTGGAGCTGTCCTGGCAAGAGACTGCCCAAGTACTGCGATGAGCTAAGGGATGGTGGGGGATTTGGTGCACCCCAGCACAGATCAAAGATCTGAAATGGGCTTCCCTCGGAATGGGTGTAATTCTCATCTCAGACCCAGACTACACCTCAGTTAGTCATGGGCATGTCACTTCATGAGACAGGTAACGAGACAGCTTCAGGACTCTGCAAAGGGCCTTTCCTCTCAGCCAATTTCCTGTCTGCATCTGCACCCCTGGCATTAATACAGACATACTGCCTGGCTCAGAGTAGATTCAGCAAATAAATAAATGAAAACAAGAGGAGAAATCAAATATGCCATAATGGTACCTCTGTGTGGAACAAACTTTAACCATATCTAAAAGAAAAGTTCTCTCTAAAATAAAGGTATGGCCATTAAGTAGTCCCTATAAAGTACTTCTGTAGGCAAATAAAGGATAAAGAAAAAAAAACACTGAGTTATCCAAATTACTGAGAAACAATAACACTGTTTCAAGGAAAAATATTTTTTGTTTGCCATAATTTTCCAGAATGGCCATAAGCCTTGATCAAAATTATTAGATCAATCGGAGGGACTGAAACTTAACCTAGGATAATGATAAATAATTGCAGCCTGTCACATTGCTCCATACTTTTACATATACTAGAGTCCCTAATACTCACTAAAACCCTAAGTAACAGGCACAGCTGTGCATTAAGGTGAAAAAACTGAGACTGACAGGTCAAATAGCTTGTCCACAGTCACATCTTTAGTTAACAACAGAACCAAAATGAAAGCCTATTAAACTCAGTGTACGAATGAAGGACTGCAACTATGGTTATACCATAAAGCTCATGTGGCATAAAATTCCTTCAAGCCTTTTTCTTCTCATTAGTTATTATTAATAGTTTCCATCTCTACAGTACCTTAGTGCATAATACTATGTTTGATCCTCACCATACCCTGTGGACAAGGAAAGTTGAGGCTCAAAGTTTTGACGTGCCAGAGTCACAAGCTGGTATGGATCCAGAATCCAGTGATCTTTACATACAGATCAGTTAACTTTTTCCCAGTCCATGACTAAAGGCTGAATGATATGTGACCTTCGAACCATGGAATCAAAATATCTGTTCTTTAGTCTGATGACTGGGACTTTCAGACTGAGGATATGTTTCTCTCATTTCAGTTCCAGAGACTAGCATTGTATCACAGAGCTTGTGTCAATCAGGGAGTTTTGTTGAGCAAAGTGACATACAATCATGACCTGAGATGTTGAGCTGAAAAGACAGGTGGCACCTGAGACCAAAAAAGGTCAGCTTTCTTCTGGCACAGATGCTTGTTGTAGATTTTAGAATCCACAATAGTTATGTGAAATTCTTGAGTGTTTTACTCTTTTTTTTTTAACCCTATTGGAAAATTAGGAATTAAAATATCTTGTCTTCAGTCTGTGCCTGCCTCATAAGTCAATGGAATATGAGACTGAGTGTGTGGGAAGTCCTGACTCCTAAAATCTCTCTCCCATTGGTTAATGGCAATGTCTGAAGTTCCATCAAAATGTTTTATTTTTCTAGGACTAATATTTTTCATTTAGTATAATATTAATACATATGATTATAATAGCTCAGTATAGTGTTGATATATACTATTATAATAGTATTACATTATGTATATGATATTTTACAATAATATTAACCCTCTAAGAGAGGTTAGTAAGCATTATTACACTAGACAGAATTTATTTCTTATATTTTATTTTCAAGTAATATCTACTTTAGAATTGGACTCAGTTGGAAGATTTCAAGGAAAGAATGGTAGGTGTTGAATTTTAATAAGGACCTTGTGGTGAGGACAGACCTTGGTTGAGACCCTATTCAGAATCCAAGAAGCTAGCGGCATTATGTCCTGTGCGCAAACAATGTATAATTGGACCAACACCCTGGCCAAGGGCTCAAATTGACAAAATGCAACCTGCGCTTTTACCGGCACCAGGTCCCAAATTCCCGATAACCACGGCACTGGGTCTTCAGAGTCTTAGGAGGTTTTGATGACAGAGTCCATGATGCCATGCAAGTCAGCCTGGGAACTTTTATAAGTCGGTCAGTCACCAGCCTTTTAGAAGTTTTAATACTGCATTGCCCTCTTCATTTGCCCCCCAGCAATGGCCTGCCCTTGATGAGGCAACTTGCATAACAAACAAGACAGGAAAAGAACCTTAGTTTATGCCCACAATCCCTGTATACAAGTATGCTAAAGCTTTCTCAAGCATGATGATCTCAAAAGTCAAAAGGTACTTAATCAGTAATATAACCGAAATCAGATTTAGTGTTTTAGAAAAATGAATTTTAAAAATCTCTCAGATTTGATTGGAAGAAAAAATTTCTAAGATAATCAAGCACTAAAAGATCTGGGATTTCATTTTTAATATGGCTTCAAATGGCTTTAAGACTTAACTTTGCAGAGTCAAGTATTCTATATACATACATAGCAGGAGGAAACCTTAGCTGGGAGGATACCTGAATTTAGCATCTATGATCCCCAAACAGACCAAGTGGCCCCAATTCAGATAAAATTATTTGGATCCACTACTCTGCTGTGAAAAAAAAAAAAGAAAATTCCCACATTTTCTTTTCCTCACTTGTTTACTTTTTCAATTACCAAACTATCTTTCCAATGTAAGATGTAAACATCCTCACTACAGGTCATTTGAGTGATGTATGCAACCGTGGATAAACTGAGAGGAAAGCCTTATACTCAGACACAATTGTTGATTTGCTACTTTGATATATTTCATTTGTCTTTTTGTCTGATGCCTAGATTTTTATAGATTTTTTAAACTGTTTTTAACATGGTGTTTACATAACTGAAATCATACAGTGTTATTTTATATGCTAAATTACAATATTCAACCAAGTAAATTTGAAGATCTAACTGGCATTATTAAACAATTCATGCATCAGGCACATAACAAATTCCCCTATGACTGGTGAAACTGAAGTGAGGCAAGGAGAAGGGCTCTTGGGAGAAACTGTTTTTATGGCTCATAGCTTGCTCGAATTTGCAGGCTCTGACTGTTCCCCACTGAGGTGTGCAAGCTCCCAGCCACCACCTGCTCTCTCCTTCCCCACCTGCCCCTTCCTGGAGGAATTCCATGGCTGGGTCCTTGGTGACTGGCAGACACCAGATCAATTACACACCAGGAATGGAGGGGAGGAGAGAACAGCCATTTTCTCTCCACACCTTTCCCCGGATTCACTGGAGACTGCCTGAGGCTGCAACGGTAAATGCCCATTGATATAAAAATGGCCTAAGGCCAGACAGGAGATTCTGGAAATTCTGCCATTTACCTCACAAGGCAGCATCCCCTCTAGCAAGTAGAGAGATGCTCCATTGAACTGAAGAGAAGGAAGGCTTTTAATGAATGATAGAGAGGAAGGGGAAAAAGGAATCTCTTAGCAAAGGATCCATTGTTTTGTATGCAAGGCCATCCTCCTAAGGAAAACAGAAGGGGTCTATCAGTAAATTTCCTAGTGCTGACCAGGAAATTCCCTGTTGACTAACTGAAGGTTACATCCCTGGGGGCACTGAGAGGGCTTTGCTAACATAGGACCATTAACATGACTGACTCCATCTTTGGGCCTGTGGTTTTCTTTTTAACAGTGACCTGTCTCCCTTACTTAACATTTTTGCATAATTCTTTTCTATATTACAAATTGTGTAAAGATTATTTTTCATTGCTGTATTGAATAGAGTACATACTCTTCTAATTTTGAGTGATTTAAAATGTTTCACTAAGTAATGCTGTGATGGATATCTTTGTTGACTAAGCTTTGCTAGATTTTTAAGCTCTTAAAATGGATTTCAGAAGTGGGTTTATTGGATCTAAAGGCATAAACATCTTTGTGACATATATTGCTAAACTAAATCTTAAAGAATTGTACAAATTTAGTCTCTTATCGACACCTTTACTGCCTCCATCTTCAACAGCTCTGGGTACTAACATTTAAATATTTTTTACCTTGTTATAGAGAAATATTATTTTTTAAATTAGCATTTCTTTATTACTAGGGCAATTGAACATCTTTAGTATATTAGCTAAGCAGTTACAAGGCACTTTCTCTAACTTTCTTACTCATATCAAATATTAGTCTACATTTTTTCTTTATGATTTGTGAGAATATTTTACAAAAATAACTTTGTATTTGTTATGCTTACTGCAAATTTCCATTGTTTAGTTTATCTTTTGTTGATTATGCTTTTAATTTTAAAAACTACAGAAGTTTTAAATTTTCATATAATTAAATGTATTTATACTTTCTTTGTGATCTGACTTGCTTTTTTTTTTTTAATCCAGACAAGTAGCAGGAAGTTTAGATGCTTTCTTCCCTGTGGCTTTCCCTTAGAGAAGTAATTTATCTAAATTTGATGAGTAAGAAAAAAATCATGTATTTCCAAATTTCATCTTGATATTACCCTATTACTTAGTACAATTCTGAATCATTACAGGTCACTTTCTTTTGATGCCTAACTCCAGCACATACAGATAAGAAGGCATCAATGAGAACAGGGCTTATAATCAGATTTAAATGTCGGAGTTTTAAATGCTCTGGAGGGTTTTGATAAGGAATTGTGGGAGGAATACTAAGGCAGTAAATCCTTTATAGGAAAAAAATTAAGGATATAGTGATGGATGAATGGTTCCTGAACAAACAACTGAAGGAACACCACCTTATCTATGAGCATTTGAGCTTTCTCCAGCTCTCATGGGTGAACTCCACTTTTACATGGGTTCATCACTTCTGGTTCAGGATTCCCAAGGCTGTGACATCGGAAATCCCCTAGAGACACATTTTTCTGCACATGCTCTCTCTTGCTTGCTAGTGATGTCTTCCTGCTGCATTTGCAAATTCCTACTCTCTACCCTCTACCTTCAAAGGTCTACATGTTTAAATACAGAAGAAAAGGAACATTATGGTCATTGCCCTGTGGCAAGACCAAATAAATAATACCACTTACAGCATCTCTTCAACCCTCAGCATTTTAATGAATATTAGTTGAATGAGTTAGGTAACATTTAACCAATATATACACTGTGAGTGACAGTACTTAAAACAAGGGCAAATGCTAATCAATTGCTTCCTATGTGTCAGGTATTATTTCAAGTAATTTACATATATTAATCTCTATGGTGACTCTATGACGGAGGTACCGTTATAAGCCACATTTTGCATTTGAGGAAACCAAAGCACAGAGAGGTTGGATAAATGGTCCAAAGTTACACAGTTAGTAAGTGGTAGAACTAGGCACGATTCAACCTGGGCTGTCTGGCTCCTGAATTTCAGTCTTCATGGTTATGATGTACTGTTTGCCTGAGAATTCTGTTCTGCCTTGAATAGAAGCAATAATATCACTAAAGCCATGTGACATAACTATTGATGCCTTTGTTACAAAATAAATGAATAGTGAAGATTGCTACTTACTTAAATACCAACTTCCTCTACAGCTACTGGGAAGTTATTTAATGCAGAAAACCCCCACAGAAAACAAAAACAAACAAAATCCCTGCAAAATTAATAATGTCCAAACCAAAAATAAAAATAATACTTTGTTTCCTTCTATTCTAACTGATTTTCAACCCAACACAACATAATTTTTGTTATTACAACATATCAAATGGAATTCTACCACCTTCGAATTGGGGTCATTTAATCCTCCCTGCCTCCCACCCACTGCAGAAATCCTTTTACAATAGTCCTGTCAATCCCACATTGACATAAACTCACCAATTAGTAAGATGGCCTCTTAAGTAAATAGTTTTCTTATACACGAATTAAATTTGCCTATTTGTAAAGTATGTTTATATGTTCATCAAATGTTTGCTAAACCCCTCTGCATGCCAGTCTCCGCCATGAAACAGGCACTGGGAATCCACTGAGGACTAAGATGTACACCTTATTTTCAAGGAGCTTATTGTCTAGGACAATTCTTTTTAAGTTAGAACTTTGCTTGTCAAGATAGAGTATCCATTAAGAGCATAATAATTTTTTTCTTATCAATCACATTCAAGTTCCATAAATTGTTTTTAAAGCACTCAGCTAAGTGCTTTTTCCCCATATTGGGAACAACCCAGATGCTGTCAACAATGGAATGGATAGTGTGGTTTAGTCCCTCTACGGACACCCCGTGTGGTATGGCACAACCTGAGACTGCACGTACCGCCACCCCCAACAGCTACATGTGTGACGCTCGTAGATGTCCAATTGAGTAAAGGAAGCCCAGTGAGAAGCAGCACATACTACAAGACTCCATTTATAATCATGTGAAGTTCAAATCAGGCAAAACTAATCACTGTGGTTACCCTTGGGGTGGGGAGTAGTGACTGAGAGAGGCTTGAGAGGGCTTCTGGGATGCCGGAAAGGTCCTGTTTCTTAACCTGGGTGTGGGTTACTCAAGTGTGTTCACCTTTAGAAAATTCATTAAGCTGCACACTCAAGAGCCTTGCACTTCTCTGAAGGTACATGACACTACAATAAAAAGGACACACACAAAAAACTCTTATTAGAAACATTAGAAAAAGCCTATCAGATTTAAGAAGAACATGGGTCAGATAATGGAAAAAAAATTCAATTCACATTCTTTAGGGGAATGCATAGAAGCACTTCATTCAGAAGTTGGGAGAGAGCCAAAGCATTACCACTAATAAATATGTCCTGGAAAAAAATAGTCCCAGTTTCCGTAATGGGAAAAGCCATTGGCAGAGCTCTGCAACATAAAATGAATAAGCAAGGGCGGTCACATTCAGACCTTCTCTAAGGTCTAAGAAGTTGTTATGCTGGTGAGAAGCCAACTGAAAGAGCCTCACTGGGGGAGGCTTGGGTCCCACCACCTCCTCTTCCAGAAAGGTCTTTCTGGCTCAGAGCCACAGGTTTTCTTATTTTAAAAACACTGACTTGGCAGCTCTGATCCTTCTTAGGAGCACTGCTTTATGTTCTTTGAATTTTTGTGAACGTTGTAGTGCTGTGAAGTGCATATCAGCTTTTAGAAAATAAATTCTCATTCAATAAGAAAAAATTTTGAGCTTTTATGTTTAACAAAACCTTCATATAAACATATGGATTTGAGCAGCAGAATCAACTGAAATAGACATATAGTCATGTATTCAGAGTTCCCTCATTGATCAACCTCTCACCTCCTCTTTTCTACTTAACTGTTAAGACTAGTCTCAAATGCCACCTCCTCCATGCAGCCTTCCACAAAGCCCCTTCAGAATTTACTGCTTCCTCATTTTCTTCCATTGAACTTTCTTGTGCTTTTATTTTAGCATTTCTAAAGGGAGATAACATGGTACAGTGGTATGGTGACCTTTGGATTATAAAGATCAAAGATTCTTAATTTCTCTGAGTCCAAGTTTTCTTATTTATCCAGTTACAGGATTGGGTTTTGATGATGAACAGCATCTGTAACACATCTGGCATATAGAAGAGACTTAAAAGAAGACACTCTTCCTTCTCATCCTTCTCTATTTGTTTGTATTAACATGTATCACCTTCTAATACTAATAGCATAAACTCTATACACTTACTGTCTGTTTTGCTCACTGATGAGTTCCAAATGCCTTGAATAGAATCTGCAACATTGTAGGATTTCCAAAAATATTTAGGGAGTCCATGAATGTATTCCTTTTCACCCCACCTGCTGTCCCACTCAGAAAATCTGCCATACTTGTTAACCATTATGAGATTTAAACTTTTTGAAGGCAGGAACCCTCTTGAATGCAGTTTCTTTTAGCCCCCGCCAGAGCACGGCATAATGCTTTGCAAACAGGAGGCTACTGAGAAGTCAATATCAAGTTACCATGTTAGAAGCACTCATACATGAAAGCAACATAAAATAGACTTAAAATAAAGTTAAGAGTGACAAAACTTTGGCATTAACAGCATAAAAGAGCATAAACACCTTAGCCTAAGAGCCACAACCTGGGCCACAGTAGATTAACATGTGAGTTGTTTGGTTTATGATTGCAGCCAGCCCACTCAATACATATCAGTTTTAAAAAGTAAAGGAAGAGGAAATAAATCAAAGCCCAAAGAGAGAACTCCTTAATGTTATTAAGTGAAGATTTCTTTTTTCTTCTTTTGGTTGGTTGTTTATTTTATTACCACAGAAGGAGGAATGACCTGTAGGTATACATAAAGAAACGAAACAAAATGCTTGGAGAAAGCACTGAAAACTATAAAAATAATTAAAGTAACTCTACTCTGTGGTATTTGGCTTACACTAAATAAAGTTCTGCAGTATAACAAATCTAATGCTGTTTCGTTAGAAAATGAGATATACATTGGCTCATATATGAAAGCAGGGTGGGGTTTGCGGATTGTTACTAAGCAATGAGAAGTATATTTTGGACTCTCCTGAATTCTAGGAGAGGTAGAAAGTGTAGTGATTAATCACCTGGGCTTTGAAAACCTGCAGCCTGAACTTGCATCTAGGTTCCACCACTTGCTAGCTCTGAGTGATTTTTTACAACTTACTCGAGCTCCATGACAGCTGGATTTCTCTAGAGCAAGTGATGTGAGAGAGAGAGCTGGAAGACGCACTCTTTAATATCTTAATTTTGAAAGTGACATACCAACAAGTACTTTCGGCATATGTTATCGGTCACACAGACCAACTTTAGTGCAATACAGGAAGACTACACAAGAGTGTGAACACCAGGAAGTGGGGAGTTGTATTGAAGGCTAACTATCACAGATGGCTAAAACAACTATCGGCTGAAAGGCATCTCTTTCTCTCCAAATGGGCTTTCTCCACATAGCTAGCTTGGTCTTCCTTATTACATGGAAGTCTCAAGGTAATCAGTTTCCAACAAAGCAATTTGCCTTACCCAGAATGAGCATCCTAAGGCCTAACATGGAAGCTACCAGTCTTCCTAAGGCCTGGGTTCAGAAGTACTGAGAACTACATCTCACCACATCCTATTGGTCAAAGCAGACAGTCCACCCAATTTCAGACTCTACCCTTTGGCAAGGTCACACTGCAAAAGAGGGTGTCCGAAGGGAGGTCAGTCACAGCTATCATTGGAAGCAATCCACCACGTGGTGAAGGAGAGCGCAGACAGGAGGGCGGCACTGGTTCTTTGGAAAAAGTTAGTACTAAACTAGGCTGTGACATAAATTGAGACCTGGGATTGGAGAGAGGAGGTTCAATACCAAGAGCTGTTCGGGGGCTGAAAGCATTGCAGCCGTAATGACAGGAACAGAGCCATGGAGGCCAGAAAGTGTGAGTCACTTGTGGGAATATATGGAAATTTACTTGGCAGGAATAGGAAAGTCACATCAGGGGCAGATAAGAGATGGGGACAGAGACAACTGCCAATAGGCACTGAATGCTAAACTGAGAACCTATACTTCAGAATAGCCTCTTCAGATTTTGGAGGAAATGATGCCCTTAGAAATGCTTTTGAAGCAAGGATCTTCACATTTATGAAGCATTTACCATAGGCCAGACACTTGGCTAAGTATTTTACATTAGTTCATCTCATTTTTACAGAAAACCTACAAGCTAAGTATATCTTCATTTTTTTTAGATGAGGAAATTGAAGCTTAGGGAGTTTGAGTTTCTTGTTGAAGTTTGCAAAAATAGTAAGTGGCAGCTCTGCATTTTGCACTCAGTTCTGTTTGAAGTCCCATACTCTCAATTCATTCATTCGTTGTCATTGAAAGTCCCAAGAGAAAGAAATCTTTCAGGAGTTTTTAAGAAGAGGCATGTAAATGAGGTGGATCCAGGGTTGATCACCATAATGTCCACAGTAACCACACCATGTGAGCAGAGCTCTGGACAGAACCAGGTGCTGCCATGAATGGGTGATCTGCATGTCACTCAGGGTACGGTGAGATGCTCCACAGTCACAGGATGGGACAGAGGAGCCTGTGTAAACAGGTGATGAGGGAGCTGGTAGACTTAGCCAGAGGAACTGCCCTGAGTGAGAAGGCAGAGCACAGGGAGTCTTCTAGTACCAGGGGCAATTCTCATAGGGCAGGAGCCTAGCCCCTCCTCTATCTGTGAATGTTGTCTCCTAATGGTGCAGCCTTAGGAAGAACTTTCATAGAGCAGTGGTGGAGGACAGGATCCCTAGCAGAGAGCCAAGTCAGCTAAATCAACTCTGGTGCTCAGTGGAGGTCAGGAGACAGGTGTTGGTGACAAATATTACATCTAAATTGCCCTCACAACTAGTGTTAAACTGCCCACCCCCACCTTTAGATCAAGGCTAGATGGCTCTGCTATGTCTCTTCTCTGGAAATGCCCCTCTTCATGAGATAAGAAGAGATGTGCTCACATGGAACCCATTCCCCATCTCTAAATACCTGTCATCCCAGAATTCCCTGCCCAAATGTTTTTAATTTACTTTCAGGATCTCCACAGTCTTCTCATCTGGGTCCTTCCTTGGGATGAACTTTGCCACTGCTCTGTGCATCCCTACCGCTGAGGGATGGCCCAAGAGGCTGCTGTTTTATACGCCACTTAAGGGCATATAAAAGGAGATGGGACATGCAGTCTAGGATGTCCATATGTATGTACACGAGCCCCTTTGCAAGGAGAGATAAAGCCAGAGGTAGGAAGAGAAGTGCTCTGACTGGGGACTGATGCAGAACTCACAATTTGAGGTTCTAAATTTGAGCCTGGCCTTCCAGTTCATTCTGAATGTATGTTTATGAAGGTAGGATGATGGACTACATTTTATCTATCATTGGTTAGCATGAGATTACCCCCCACTCCAGCTCACCAGGCTGCCAATGGTAGTTCTTGACATGTGCCTTGAGACAGGTAGAATGTTGCCTGTGTTGGAAAGCTATGCTGACACAACTTCCCCTACTTCCTGAAGTAGGTGACTTTTGACTATGCTGTCTCTCAAGTCTCTCAACTTGAAAACATGTCAGAATCCCTGCAGCCTCTCAAGGTAGCCAGCACTGCAGCGTTACCGAGCTGTGCATGAGGACTCGGCTGTTCTCCCACGTCACTCCTACATCATCAAGTTACCAAAGGCTGAGGGAGACCTGGCCTACACACTTGATGTGTGAAAATGTTCATAATTAGCCCATACACTTCAAAAGAAGCATCCAGGATTTGAAGTGATACCTCCTGACCATATCATTCTTACTCCCAGGAATGCTTCACCAGCCTATAAATGAATTCACAAAAACTCTTCCCAGAATTTAATATTGTACTTCTATTCAAGTGAATATTTTAATGTGGGATATAAAGACCATTTCGACACCTCAATGATATCAAAGGCACTTTCTGTCACATTATTCAGTATCCTTTGAAGAAAATCCATGCAATAAATTCCTCTTATAATTCAGTGCCAGGAATCAGTTTGTTTTACTGGAAGAACTGGAATGATTCCTTTAAACACATAACAGTTGACTCTTTAGCTCATCATTTTTCCTTTTTGCATTGGCTGCTAAGAATCTCTGGGTTAAATTTAATACTCAGAGTAATTATCTTATTTCAGTTTCCTGACTCAATTATCTCCTGTGTTCCTCAGTAAATATGCTACTAGTGTCACTTATTTCACCTTTTTTTTTAACTATCCTATCATATATGTGTTCTAATGTTTCATTCCTTTTTTAGAAGCAGGTAGATGTATACAGCTTATTATAAATAAATAAACTTGTAAGTACAGTCATACCTATTTATTTTGCTGTCCTTTGTGGAAAAGATGCTATTACTATTACTACTACCTCTTACAGGATATGTAGCTTGAATTTTGGTAGTGATGAGTTGGACAGTGAGAGCCATTTTCTTTCTCAATTTCATTTACGTGATAAAAGCCTACAGAAGAATAGGCATAAATCCATGTGACCCGGCAGGGGGATTGGCTGCCCTTTTCACCACTGACGTCATGTCCAATAAGTAGTTACCCCTCAGTTCCTTATCTCTTCCAGGAGGGTGTTGAACCAGTGAAGATCACTTTTAGTTTTAATGTTTTCTATTCTATGCACTGAAACTTAACCAATTAGAGATAATAAACTGCATGCAAATGCAATGACCTTTGGTTTTCCTGCTTGGTCATCTGACATGCTCCAGAAGGGTCAGCCTTCCCATGGAAAAGACATAAGGTGTGTCTCCAGGACTGAGACAGCAAAAGCTCAAGAGCTGAGCCACGTTACAGGCAACAGCCCATCACCACTGTTGAAGACTAATTAAGGCAGGAGCCTGTGCTGACCTCACTTGGGAAGGAACTTGGGGACTCATCAGTCCCATTTCTTTCTCCAGGGTGTGGCCATTTCTTCTGCTGGCCTGAATGCCTAGCCCTATGTAAAGCAATTGCTAAAGGAAAAATAGCCAGTATCACTTTAGAAACATTAAAATGAGAGCCCTTGAGAAATGAAGCTTTGTATGGTCTCCTGTGCTGTACTGCTGTTTCTTCTGGAAAAGAGGAGACCTAATTGAAATTTCTCATGTGCTTATCTGAGCATTTACAAAGCAAAGTTACATAGTGACTCGATTATGTGATTCCTCTGAGCTGTTACAGAATTCTTCATTAATACAAAGGGGAGGTGATAGATGTAGTCTGAGCTGCCTTGCAGAAAGCTTTAATCTTCTCAGACAACTTATTCAAAAATTATGCAAAATATATAAAGTATTTAATTCCCATCTTACTTTCTTGCCATCCATTCAAAGTATTTTGAGAATGTTTTTCCTTTACATACTAAGTAATTGCCCTTTAGGATTAATATTTTCAGTGAATAATGTGAGTGATCAGTAATGTGATAATACTTTCACATTGTTATCACTTACTATGTGCCTAGAGCTTTTGTGCCTTATTAATACTTTATATGACAACTGCAATACAAATATTATTATCGGCACACAACCCTCTTTTCCAGAGTTTGAAACTGAGGCCCATAGAAGCTAAGTGATAAGCCCAAAACTATATGGACAGGCATATCCCAGGTAAGGACTAGACCTGGAATTCTGGTCAAGATCTGCCTGGCCCCAGACCCTTGTAGTTTCTATTACGGTACACTCACCCCCAACCCCCCATTCCCCTACTTCCAGCTTAAGGAAGGGACTTTTATTCATTCATTCAAACACCTGGTTTGCACAATTAGTGTACCAGGTCTTACACACAGTGTAGGAAGAAGAATAAATAATAAGATATGGTCCCTGGCCCTAGAACAATCACATTATTTTCTTCCAGGCAATAGTTAATCAATAAAAATAAAATAGCTATATTCTTTGAATATTCATAATTAATTACATCACTTAATACGTATTTATATTCTATCTCATCCAAAGGAAAGATTTTAGGAGGTTCCTTTTAAAACCAGAAGCAAATATATTTAGAGACTTCCCATTTCACTAGATTTGCTTTGGATCATATGAACTGTTGAATAAACTACCTTTTATCTTACTCAGGCTGGGCTATGGCGAGAGAGTCCACATTCTGCCTCAGGGAATGCAGGGCAGCAAGCCAGCTTCTAAGAGGTTGAACACCAAATAGTTGGGAAAGGCCCTGGTTAAGTTGCTAAACTACTGAAGTAATTCTCTACCTGTTGTAAAAAATAGAATGGAGCCGAGCTAAGTAGTAGATGTGATTAATAATGTAATTTCTAACATCAACTCATTATTTTAAGCTGACTATTGTACAATGTCATTTTGACCATTAACAAATGGGCCTCCTGTTGCAGTGTGACCTAGGTAATAATAGAGATACTGAATCCATTAACAGCTCAGGCAGTCTTTTATGGGTTAGATAATTCTGGGATGTAATTGCTATTTGATTAGCAGGTGCTTGGAGAGGATTCAGCACCCTGAAAGAGAAATACAATTTCATAATTAGTGAACCTATGACTCATCTGATGACAAAGCCTAACTTCAGAGTCAGGTAATGGGGCCTGGGAGCAGCTCCTGGCAGGCACAGAGGAGATCAGGTGACAGCATCCGTGGAGGAGAGAGCAAGGTACACCTGCTGCTCCAGAGCCAACCAGCACTGGTCATGGGGCAGCCAAGGCAGAGGCCTCTGTGACATGGGAAGTGGGGTGCCATAATTGGCAGAGTCTGGGATACTGCTTCTGAGTCTGGATTGTGTGGAAAGCACTGGCACCAAGAGTGTATGTACGTGGCTGAGATGAGCAGGCCACGTGCCCAGCATGGGCAACACAGCCCTAGGATGCAGGGCCCGAAAGATAAGCGATGTAACATGGAAATCAGAGGAGTGTGACACAACCCCTTCACCAAATGAGCTTCAGTTAGCCTGTGGCATCAATAGTCAGGCAGAAGACCACACTTGCAATTTTTAAAATTCAACAAATCATTTCAAAATATTACAATGATTTCAAGAATAATTTGCAAAATTTATATTGTTTGAACAATTATATGCAATATCATTTACCTGATTTAGAGGATTAAAGAGTATTTTTAAATGTTTGATTTACATATTAATTTATATTACCACGTTGATGGTTAAGTACTGTTAAATATTTTGAATATCACTCATGGAAGAGCCCCAGGTTGGAGTTGGATCCAACAACAGGTCCAAGTAGCTATCTCCACTCTAGAAGAAGACATGTTTCTTAGCTTAACTGCCCTGAGAAAGTCACTCAGAATAGTGCTGCAACCACTTGCAGCGGTGCCCCCTAGAACTGTGCAGAGGAATTGCTCTGAGCCACAGATACAGCAAAATGCTCCCTTTCATTAATGCATGTTCTATTATTTTTAGAACAACCCAGCAGTACTGCTATGAGTCCCTTTCATTGCTAAGGAAATGACTTCCAGATGGCATCTACTCTTTGAATCCTTGACCCATTACCTCTAGAATGCTCTGGTACCAATGAGTCTGTGAAATACTCCCAAGGCCCCTTTCTTCTTCAAAATCTCTTGGATGGATGAGCAAATAATTCTTAATCCTTAGACAAAAAAGACAGAAATTTTTCCAAAGAGAATTTTATAAACTAAAGGAAACCAAGCCTCTCACAGACCAATCTGTCTTGCTGGAAAATTGTCAAACCAAAGCAAAATATGTAAATACCCTTTCCTATATAGGGTCCCTTGACGGTTGCATGTATTAAGAAATAAATCCTTTCTTAGTTACTCAGAATTCACTGGCATTTTAAAAAGAAATAGGTAGTTATTAAAATCCTTACCTTTACAATGATTTCCCTGACCCTTCAACTCTCTGAAATGGAAACCATAGAAACTGGGTCTGAGGTCACCTGGATAGAAATCTGCCTCTGGAACTGAAAGGCTCTATTCAATCAAGTTCTGAAAAGAAGGGACTGATGCAGAGGCTGAACTCACTCAAGAACTTGCTCTGATTACAGACTCTGGTTGATGGGTCTACGCAGAGCTCTTGTTAAAAGATGCCAGATTGAACTCTAAGCTGGCATTCTGACCTTTATCCCAAAGTAAACATCATGTGGTAAATGGCATTGTAATGGACCATTGTAGGTTAGGCTGAATATTTTTAAAGCATATTTTTCTTGGACCTGTGGAGAAGCCAGTTATTGTTTACCTATCGCTGAAATGACATAGGCTTACTGAGTAGGGTGGGTGAACATGGTTAGAGGCTTTGTCATTCATATAAGGGAAATAGTAGGGTTTTTTCCTCTCTAATACTTTTTGCAGTGTAGTCAGAATGTTAGCATTATAGTCAGATCCTGGTTGAGAAATCACTGTAATGCCTGTTAAAGTGCAGTTTTCTGTGCCCCCCTCATACATACTGAATGACTCTCCAGGAGTGGAGTTGAAGAACACACATTTCAACAAGAATGCCAGTGATTATTAAGAACAGTGAGATTTGAGAACACTTGTTCAACAGGACAGGGACTGATGACATTTATTGGTTCATGTTACCTATTCATTCATTTGCTCACTCCAGTTCTTTAATGAGCTGTTGGAGGGAGTCACCAAGAAAACGTGACTACTAGCGGATCCGTGAACTGGTCTGTGGGAGGCTTGCTGCCTGCTCCCTGGCCCTTGGCCTGTGTGTTCCACTTGCCCTCCCTGGTCCCAGAAGCTGCCCCAAAGGTACAGCCTTGAGATAGAAACGTGGTGCTGAGGTGATCTGGACTGGGTACATGACTGAACCCAATTAAGGCCTCTACATAAACTTTTAAGATGTGGGTGGGCAGGTGTGGAGATCTACTCATCCTGAGCCCATCCAAGACAATCCTCCTATATAAATTCCCTGGCTTAGTAAATATGACACCTACCAAAATGGAATGGCCCGCCCTTTCTTCAGTCTCTCCCTGCCCTCCCTGTATGGGGACAGTTTCAGATTATACCTGGGAAGTTCCCAAGGAGCTTTGAACCAATGTGAGTAAACAGCAAATATAGAAATAAATAAAAGAGAGTTTATGTTCCCAGCAGCTTAATTTGGAAACCAGTGTTTCTCAACTAAAGGCAATATTCCATCCCCCAGGGGACATTTGGCAATTTCTGAAAGCATTTTTGTTTGTCACGACTGGGGGAGAGGGGTAACATCTAGCAAGTAGAGGCCGGGAGCTGCTATACATTCTACAGAGCATGAGACAGTTCTCTGCCTGGCCAAAACAAAAAGGATCCACCCTAAAATGTCTGTAGCACTCAGGCTGAGAAACCCTCATTCGCACTATGTTGATCGATTCATACAGGCCAATCACTGGAATCACCTAGAAGCTTTGCAAATACCCATATCCTCCAAACTGTTGTCTGACAGATGTATATCTCTGTTCAGATGTGGAGCTGAAACATGAATCTGTGGACACATGATCATTAGATACTAGAGTTAAACAAGTCCTGACTTACAGTGGGAACAGAAGTACCTTTCACTTATGCCATGAAAAGGCCCCAGCGACACAATATGGTTACTCTACTATGATTTTATAAGTAAAGATATATTGCCAGTATATTGCCCAACTAACCAGTAGTCCCGGTGGTGTTTAGTAAACAACTCATCATCCTTTAAAAAAAATACTCTAGACGTCTACTTCCAGCCAAAGCGGCATAACACAAATTGGATTTAAATCTGAAACAAGGACAACAGTGACAACAAAATCCCAGATAAAATATATGAAAAATGTTTTCAAGACTTTGACTATTAGACAATGAAAGACAGTGATCTGGGACACAGTAACAACGTGGCGAGCCCCTGGATGCCTCCAGCTGGAGCTGCTAAGCTGTGACGCGGGGAGGGGAAATGCAGATGACACCAGCAGGCTTTCTGAATTGAGGAGAGATCGCTCAGAGTTCAGGCAGACCGAGGCGGCCGCATGCAGGGTGGAGTGCCAGAGGAGACTGCGTCACCGAGAGGAATCGCCTCCAGTGTTCAGCCGAGCACTGGTCAGCTCGTGCACGGGAGAAACGAGCAGAGGCTCTGGACGGGACTGCCTCAGGGAACTAGAGGTACAGCGCCTCAGGCGCACACAGGACAGGGAACAGCGCCGGTTCTCACCAGCCAGAATGAAAAGCCTCAGGATTCAAGGGACACTGGGTAGAGGATACAGTCTGTTGCCTCAGGAATGAAGAGAGTAATTACTTTCTAGTTGGGGTTGCCAGTTACAATACAGGACATCCAGTTAAGTTTGAATTTCAGATAAACAATGAATAGTTTCCAGTACAAGTATGTCCCAGTACTTCATGGAGTATACTTACACTAAAAAAAAAATCACTGTTTATCTGAAATTCAAACTTTACTGGATATCCTGTATTCCTATTTGTTAAATCCGGCAGTCCTATCTCTGCAGCAGTCCCTCATTACCTTCACTGAAAATGCCCTCAGTCTTTCAGGTTTCCCTGGATTTGCTCACCTGGAAAAAATGTTACCTTCTTTCACTTTGTCTATCAGGATTAGTCTTTCTTCCAGTTCAGACCTTCCCGACCATCTCAAGCTAGTTTCCCTTCTTCCTTTTCCAAACTGGTCTTTTTCCAAACGATCTTTATCTCAGGTTTTTGAGGTTTATAATCCTGTGATCTGCCGTTTCTGCTGAGTCTCATTCATGACAGGTCATGATTTTGTGTGGCTTGTAATTTTGGTTTATGAGTTCACTTTCTGGTTTTTGTTGTTTTTCCTTTAAGAGTCTGATTTACTCTCAATTGTAGAAGCATTTCCACTTTGTATTTTTTGCTTTGCTTTGATTCTGCTGATTGCTGCAGAGGGTTTCATCTATCTAGAATAATGATTTGTAGAGAGGCAGGAAACTTATGTTTTGGGTTCTCACAGGAAACCCTGGAAAAAGACTAATTCTTCATCTTTTCTCTCAGTTCATGGGAATGTGACCCTCCTCATCATTGAGGGGACACCGTCTAGAGTCCCATCTTTCTGCAAATGACCTCGGGTCCAGGCTCATACCTTGAGAGGCCTAAGTCCACCTTTTTGTACCCAAGTACTGGTTCAAGCCCTACCCTCGACCCCAGCCCCAGCTGTCAGGGTGTTTGTCCGGGTCCGACTCCCCAAGCCCCAGGCAGCTGTTTACTGCTGTAGCTCTAAAGCCTTTCTTCATTTTTCCCACCAGAGATTTCTCTTGATCTCTTTTGGATTCAGCTGTCTTTTAAATATTTTTGTTGTTGTTGTTATATTTTAGCCAGAATTTCTATGTATCTCTAGTGGGAGATTTTGTCGAATTTGCTTTGTGTTGCTACTTTTTGTATACTTGCCTAAGTGCCTCAATTAGACTGCAAGCCCCCAGAGGGTATGGGTCACATCTGAAGATTTTTAGTCTACAATCTCCCACCTGAAAGATCCTCAATAATTATTTGAATGATGACTAGTACTGTGCTGGGCTCACCAATGTTTGCTGGCTGGAGCTTGAATAAAGTATATGGAATAAAATCTTCATTTGTACACTTCACTGCACCTAGGGCAGTACCACCTACGGCTTCCTTTAAATAGCACTGTGGAATGTGTGTGTGTGTGTGTGTGTGTGTGTGTGTATGAATTTGCTAGACTGATACCTACTTAAAGAAACATATTTGAATTTTTAGATCAGTATTTTTCAACCTTTTTCCATGCCCACCCCTCACCTGAGGTTACATCAATATTTCCAACTGTACTTGGCTTACCTGTCACTTTGAGTGGGGGTGGATGGAATGCCTTATAAAAGGATGTATCAGAATCCTGGGCAAGATGTGTAGTTTTAAAATTCCTTCCCCACCCACCTCCCACCATCCTTGTTGAAAACCACTGCCTTAGTCATGCAGACAAAGTTCTGAAAAGCACTTCTCATCTAAGCTAAAATTTCCCCATGTTTGTTATTCACTTTGCATCAATACGGGCTTGGAATGGTCAAGCATGAACAAACATTAATGCTTTGATTAGCTTCCCTAAAGCCATCCAGAAGCGTAATGGAGTGATACAGCAGGGATGTTCCATCTGATTTCCATTTTTCTCTGTGTGCTGCTAAACACGCAAATGCTTGGTCACCATACTGCATTTCTCTGGTATCCAGCTGCAAGTATGTATTAAACAGTGTTGCAAACCATTCATGTAGAAATTAATGGGCTCAATGTCTCAGTACAGAGAATAAAGACTTGGATATTTTTGTTATTTTCAAAAACACAATTTTAACAGATGTGTTGATATTTCAGGGAATGTTTTCTTAATACATTCATTCTCTTACAGGGAAGGGATTTCCAATGTGATATGATGCCTAAGGTGTTAAGGCACAGCTTATAAAAGCCCTGTTTCCTTCTGCCATGCATAAACAATCCAGCAGTTTTTGAAAAGACATTTCCCATCTGAACATATTAGTCTCTTGGCTGTCTTGCTCAGACTATCTAAGCACTTCCTGACTGAATATTTGCTGGCAGAATTCCCAGTCAGGAATGCCCCACAGCCATCTGCTCTCTCTCTGGTACCCTGCCTGTGTGCCAGCAGGATAGCAATGCCCCCCCACAAGTACTGCTTAGGAGTTTGGACTTACCATAAAAGGGCAATGTAGAAAAATTACTATGTGCTCAAGGCATGTGGGCTGTTTTTGTGCTGGGATATTTTATTATACTTTGCTGTCCTGTATTTTCCAGTTGATTCTGCTAGTTTTTGTAAACATGCACAGATGGAGTATAGAGGGTTGAGGGCAGAGTGGGAAGAACAGCTCCCTGGGGGCAGTGCTGGATAAGGGGACCACCCTGGGTAGGGTTTTGTGTCCTGTCTCTGCTCTACTTTTAACTGAAGGTGCAAATTAGAGCAAGGCACTGTGACCTTTTACTTTCCTTACATTAAAAAGGAACAACTTTCCCACAAGACTGACCTCATAAAAGGAGAAATTATGCATCAAAAACAAATCCAAAAGATAAATGATTGACTGAAAACAAATAAACCCTTTGCAATACTTCTGGAAAATGTTTAATATCCCTAGCAAAAAGTTCCTACAAATTGGTAAAAATAAAAAACACAGATAATCCATGAAAATAGTCAAAGGACATGATAGGTTTCATGGAACATGAAAAGCAAATGACCAATAAATAAGTGGCAATGTGCTCACAAATGGTCAGAAAAATTAAAAATCACAGCAACATTGAGATGCCATATTTTTATGCATGTGACTAGAAAACAGGAAAGAAAAAAAAGACATCTCCTATCTGGTACCAGTGGGAGTGAGGAACACTTCCAGTCACTGGTGGGAATGTGAGTTGCTGTGAGCATTTGGATAGTAATTTGACAATGCCTATCAATTCCCCAGCAATCTCATTTGCAGGAATCCACCCTATAGAAACAGTAACAGTGTTGTTTAAAGATACACATGTGAAGAATTTTATTGCAGAATGGGAGAAAAAAAAACAGAAAATAACCTCGCCATTAATAGAGACATGGTGGAATAAAATTATCTATATCAGTGGTTCTCAACTGGGAGTGATTTGCTCCTTAGGGGACATTAGACATACCTGGAGATATTTTGATTGTCACTGGGGGCTGAGTGACACTGGCATCTAGTGGGTAGAAGCTAGGGATATCACTAAACATCTTAAAACATACAGGCCAGTCACCTCGAACACTTACCTGGCCCAAAATATCAGTAATGCCAAGACTGAGAAACCCATATATGTGTATGTTTACATATACTGAAGGTGAGTCCCAGAGAAAATGCTAAGTTAAAGAAAAAAGTTTCAGAGTAATTTATAAGATTCTATTTGTTTAAAATATTAGGAAGGAACTCCAAACAAGTTATATTTGCATGAAGACAATGTAAAGTATGGAAATATTTATACCATC
The DNA here is from genome assembly GCA_032199065.1 of Smutsia gigantea. Classification (NCBI taxonomy): domain Eukaryota; kingdom Metazoa; phylum Chordata; class Mammalia; order Pholidota; family Manidae; genus Smutsia; species Smutsia gigantea. The sequence goes on along the minus strand of JAVSCE010021807.1, from coordinate 180,204 downwards.
CTGGTAACATTGCTTACCTTGGGAAGGACTAGGGGAAGTGGTATGGAAAGATATATACCCCCCCAACACACACACATACACACATGGGCTCCTATTTTCCTCTTTGGGGATGGCTGAATCAGAATCATATGTGATGCCTTTGAAAAATTTGTATTTCCTGGCCATAGTTCAGATTTCTTGGATCAAAAACCATGGATCTGTCCTTTGGAAAAGAAGAAGCTGCCTTCTATTCAGGTCCTTACAAAGTACCTCTTGCCATGTGGGGCTTGCTCCATTACTTAATTTTGACAGCCAAGTACTGTTTGGGGGAAAATATAGCAGCCTGGCAGCCAGGAACAATGTTTATAGAGGTCACCTGACAACCTGGTTACATCCCCACATGGCACAGTGAGTTCCGGTCCCTTCATCCTCTCATAAGGGCACAAAGCCAACCACAGGGGCTCTAGTCCCATAACCTCATCTAAACCCAGTTACCTCTCAAAGGCCCAGTTCCAAATCCATCACACTGGGGATTAGGGCTTCCGCATATGAACTTGAGAGAGAAATACACATTCAGTCCATAGCAGTGGCCCTCCAATGGCCAATTATTTCATGCCTTTGCCTTCCAAGGAAAGATGAAGTTTCCCAGCAGAGAAAGAATTATATTTTAGCTGGTGTAAAGGAAAGAAAGAGTGGTTATGGGATTACACCTGTTCTAGCAGGTGATACGGTGAAAACACTGCAGTGCTAACTCAGTGTGTTACAACTGTGAGATGGCATGAGTGAAAGGAAATACACAGCAGTGGGGGTCAGAGGCTGGGCCTTGTGATGCTGAAGTGGGCACTGTTCTGTTCTCCTAACACCTGTAACTCATGGGAAGTCAGGGACTCGGCAAGATACTTTGATATCTTTAAGATCCCCAAGAGGGCATTTGCTGATGCACCAGACATGCTGAGACAAGCTCATCATCTTTCAGTGGACTAAATGCCACTGGGGAGCCAATGCGGCTGTTGGGCCTTAGGCACCGGGGAGAGAGTGGGAGGCACAGGAGAGCTGTCTTAGTGAGCTTCAGTCGCTCGGCCTAGCCTTGCTATGGCTGCAGAATGGAGTGGAATAAATCATTTTGACCTTGGTCCCTGTTCTGTTCAATGGGATTATGAATGCCTGCCTTGAAGGATGAGGACTAGAAATGATCCAAGAATGGTTTAAGAAGAACAACGTGGTATTAATAAGTTTAATGATTTTAATGGTAATGTTTATTTTTAAGAACAAGATCAAATTCTTTTTATTCACCTGCAAGATCTTAATATAATGAAAGGCCAGTTAAAAGCTTTCATTGTGATTCAAAACCTATGCACTTTTGAATATTAAATTATGAAACTAAAACTTCCAAGGGATTAATGGGATGAAATGAAAGATGGAGAAGTTTCAAATGAATCATCAGTAAAAATGCCCTTTCGATTATAAAATGAGTTTCCCAGGAAAGCAATAAAACTGATAAAGACCAGGACAAATAAATACCTAAAGGATCTTAAGACCTATCCTGCATCACTTGTAATTCCATATTTTTCAAATTCAGTTTGGTTTCCCAAATACTAATTAGGCTCTCACTGCGTATAAGGCGTCTTGCTAGGCACTGGGGATGGTGGGATAAATGTGAAAAAGGACAAAGATGGGACATTAAAGTTGCCACAAAGGCAGCTATAGGAATTGGTGAAAATCGATGTATATCATGGTAACTGAGTAGAAACATGATGCTCCTAATAACAGAATGTAATTTGTTTCTAGAATGGTTTTCCTTTTTTTTTTAATATAATTTATTTTATTATCATTAATATACAATTACATGTGCAATATTACGGTTATTAAACTACCCCTTCATCAGGGCCCCCCCACCAACCCCATTGCAGTCACTGTCCATCAGCGTAGTGAGATGCTATAGAATCACTACTTGTCTTCTCTGAGTTGTACTGCCCTCCTGTGCCCCCGCAACATTATATCTGCTAACCGTAATGCCCCTTTTTCCCTCTTATCCCTCCCTTCCCGCCCATTTTCCCCAGTCCCTTTCCCTTTGTTAACTATTAGTCCATTCTTGGGTTCTGTGAGTCCGCTACTGTTTTGTTCCTTCAGTATTTTTTCTTTGTTCTTACACTCCACATATGAGTGAAATCATTTGGTACTTGTCTTTTTCGGCTTGGCTTATTTCACTGAGCATAATACCCTCTAGCTCCACCCATGTTGTTGCAAATGGTAGAATTTGTTTTCTTCGTATGGCTGAATAATAGTCAATTGTGTATATGTACCACCTCTTCTTTATCCATTCATCTACCGGTGGACACTTAGGTTGCTTCCATTTCTTGGCTATTGTAAATAGTGCTGCAATAAACATAGGGGTGCATCTGTCCTTTTCAAATTGGGATGCTGCATTCTTAGGGTAAATTCCTAGGAGTGGAATTCCTGGGTCAAATGGTATTTCTATTTTGAGTTTTTTGAGGAACCTCCATACTGCTTTCCACAATGGTTGAACTAATTTGCAGTCCCACCAGCAGTGTAGGAGGGTTCCCTTTTCTCCACATCCTTGCCAATATTTGTTGTTGTTTGTGTTTTGAATGTTGGCTATCCTCACTGGTGTGAGGTGATATCTCATTGTGGCTTTAATCTGCATTTCTCTGATGATTAGCGATGTGGAGCATCTTTTCATGTGCCTGTTGGCCATCTGAATTTCTTCTTTAGAGAAGTGTCTATTCATGTCCTCTGCCCATTTCTTAATTGGATTATTTGCTTTCTGTTTGTTAAGGTGCATGAGTTCTTTATATATTTTGGATGTCAACCCTTTATCAGATACGTTTTTTATGAATATATTCTCCCATACTGTAGGATGTCTTTTTGTTCTACTGATGGTGTCCTTTGCTGTACAGAAGCTTTTCAGCTTGATATAGTCCCACTTGTTCATTTTTGCTTTTGTTTCCCTTGCCCGGGGAGATATGTTCATGAAGAAGTTGCTCATGTTTATGTCCAAGAGATTTTTGCCTATGTTTTTTTCTAAGAGTTTTATGGTTTCATGACTTACATTCAGGTCTTTGATCCACCTTGAGTTTACCTTTGTGTATGGGGCTAGACAGTAGTCCAGTTTCATTCTCTTACATGTAGCTGTCCAGTTTTTCCAACACCAGCTGCTGAAGAGGCTGTCATCTCCCCATTGTATATCCAAGGCTCCTTTATCAAATATTAATTGACTGTATATGTTTGGGTTAATGTTTGGATTTTCTATTCTGTTCCACTGGTCTGTGGGTCTGTTTTTGTGCCAATACCAAATTGTCTTGATTACTGTGGCTTTGTAGTAGAGCTTGAAGTCAGGGAGTGTAATTCCCCCTGTTTTATTCCTCCTTCTCAGGATTGCTTTGGCTATTCGGGGTCTTTTGTGGTTCCATATGAATTTTAGAATTATTTGTTCCAGTTCATTGAAGAAAGCTGTTGGTAGTTTGATAGGGATTGCACTGAATCTGTAGATTACTTTAGGTAGTACAGCCATTTTGACAATATTTATTCTTCCTAGCCAAGAGCATGGGATGTATTTCCATTTGTTAGTGTCCTCTTTAATTTCTCTTAGGAGTGTCTTGTAGTTTTCAGAGTACAGGTCTTTCACTTCCTTCGTTAGGTTTATTCCTAGGTATTTTATTCTTTTTGATGCAATTGTGAATGGAATTGTTTTTCTGATTTCTCTTTCTGTTAGTTCATCATTAGCGTATAGGAAAGCAACAGATTTCTGTGTGTTAATTTTGTATCCTGCTACTTTGCTGAATTCAGATATTAGTTCTAGTAGTTTTGGAATGGAATGTTTAGGGTTTTTTATGTACAGTATCATGTCATCTGCAAATAGTGACAGTTTGCCTTCTTCTTTACCAATCTGGATGCCTTGTGTGTCTTTGTTTTGTCTGATTGCTGTGGCTAGGACCTCCAGTACTATGTTGAATAACAGTGGAGAGAGTGGGCATCCCTATCTTGTTCCCGATCTTAGAGGAAAAGCTTTCATCATCTTGCCGTTAAGTATGATGTTAGCTGTGGGTTTGTCATATATAGCCTTTATGATGTTGAGATACTTGCCGTCTATACCCATTTTGTTGAGAGTTTTAATCAGGAATTGATGCTGAATTTTGTCAAATGCTTTTTCAGCATCTATGGAGATGATCATGTGGTTTTTGTTCTTCTTTTTGTTGATGTGGTGGATGATGTTGATGGATTTTCGAATGTTGTACCATCCTTGCATCCCTGGGATGAATCCCACTTGATCATGGTGTATGATCCTCTTGATGTATTTTTGAATTCGGTTTGCTAATATTTTGTTGAGTATTTTTGCATCTACGTTCATCAGGGATATTGGTCTGTAATTTTCTTTTTTGGTGAGGTCTTTGCCCGGTTTTGGTATTAGAGTGATGCTGGCTTCATAGAATGAGTTTGGAAGTATTCCCTCCTCTTCTATTTTTTGGAAAACTTTAAGGAGAATCGGTGTTATTTCTTCTCTATATGTCTGGTAGAATTCAGAGGTGAATCCATCAGGCCCAGGGGTTTTGTTCTTGGGTAGTTTTTTGATTACCAATTCGATTTCGTCACTGGTGATTGGTCTGTTTAGTTTTTCTGTTTCTTGCTTGGTCAGTCTTGGAAGGTTGTATTTTTCTAAGAAGTTGTCCATTTCTTCTATGTTTTCCAGCTTGTTAGCATATAGATTCTCATAATATTCTCTTATGATTCTTTGTATTTCTGTGGGGTCCGTCGTGATTTTTCCTTTCTCATTTCTGATTGTGTTTATGTGTGTAGATTCTCTTTTTCTCTTAATGAGTCTGGCTAGGGGTTTATCTATTTTGTTTATTTTTTCAAAGAACCAGGTCTTGGTTTTATTGATTTTTTCTATTGTTTTGTTCTTCTCAATTTTACTTATTTCTTCTCTAATCTTTATTATGTCCCTCCTTCTGGTGACGTTGGGCCTCATTTGTTCTTCTTTCTCCAATTTCAGTAATTGTGTCTTTAGACTACTCATTTGGGAATGTTCTTCTTTCTTTAAATAGGCCTGGTTTGCAATATACTTTCCTCTTAGAACTGCCTTTGCTGCGTCCCACAGAAGTTGTGGCTTTGTGTTGTTGTTGTCATTAGTCTCCATATATTCTTTGATTTCTGTTTTGATTTGGTCGTTAACCCATTGATTAATTAGGAGAGTGTTGTTAAGTCTCCATGTATTTGTGAGCCTTTTTGATTTCTTTCTAAAATTTATTTCTAGTTTTATACCTTGGTGATCTGAGAAGTTGGTTGGTAGGATTTCAATATTTTTGAAATTACTGAGGTTCTTTTTGTGGCCTAGTATGTGGTCTATTCTGGAAAATGTTCCATGTGCACTTGAGAAGAATGTGTATCCTGTTGCTTTTGGGTGTAGAGTTCTGTAGATGTCTGTTAGGTCCATCTGTTCTAGTGTGTTGTTCAGTGCCTCTGTGTCTTTACTTATTTTCTGTCTGGTTGATCTGTCCTCTGGAGTGAGTGGTGTGTTGAAGTCTCCTAAGATGAATGCATTGCTGTCTATTTCCTCCTTTAATTCTGTTAGTATTTGTCTCACATATGCTGGCTCTCCTGTGTTGGGTGCATATATATTTATAATGGTTATATCTTCTTGTTGGACTGACCCCTTTATCATTATGTAATGTCCTTCTTTATCTTTTGCTACTTTCTTCGTTTTGAAGCCTATTTTTTCTGATACAAGTACTGCAACACCTGCTTTTTTCTCCTTGTTGTTTGCATGAAATATCTTTTTCCATCCCTTCACTTTTAGTCTGTGTATATCTTTGCATTTGAGGTGAGTTTCTTGTAGGCAGCATATAGATGGGTCTTGCTTTTTTATCCATTGTGTTACTCTGTGTTTTTTGATTGGTGCATTCAGTCCATTTACATTTAGGGTGATTATTGATAGATATATACTTATTGCCATTGCTGGCTTTAGATTCGTGGTTACCAAGGATTCAAGGGTTGCTTCTTTACTATCTAACAATCTAACTTAACTTTCTTGTTAAGTTATTGTAAACACCAGTCTGATGTTTCTTTATTTCTCTCCCTTCTTATTCCTCCTCCTCCATTCTTTCTATAATAGGTGTTTTATTCTTTGCCTTTAGTTAGTATTTGGATGGTCTGCTTTCTTTGCTATGATTTTATTTTCTCTGGTGACATCTTTTTAGCCTTAGGTGTGCTTCCATCTAGAGCAGTCCATTTAAGATATCCTGTAGTGGTGGTTTATGAGAGGCAAACTCTCTCAACTTTCGTTTGTCTGGAAATTGTTTAATCCCTCCATCATATTTAAATGATAATCGTGCTGGATACAATATTCTTGGTTCGAGGCTCTTCTGTTTCATAACGTTAAATATATCATGCCATTCTCTTCTGGCCTGTAAGGTTTCTGTTGAGAAGTCTGATGATAGTCTGATGGGTTTTCCTTTGTAGGTGATCTTTTTTCTCTCTCTAGCTGCCTTTAATACCCTGTCTTTATCTTTGATCTTTGCCATCTTAATTATTATGTGTCTTGGTGTTGTCTTCCTTGGGTCCCTTGTGTTGGGACATCTATGAGCTTCAGTGGACTACGAGACTACTTCCTTCCCCAGCGTGGGAACGTTTTCAGCAATTATTTCTTCAAAGACACTTTCTATCCCTTTTTCTCTCTCTCCTTCCTCTGGTACTCCTATAATGCGAATATTGGTCCGTTTGGATTGGTCACACAGTTCTCTTAATATTCTTTCATTCCTAGAAATCCTTTTATCTCTCTCTGCCTCAGCTGCTCTGTACTCCTGTTCTCTGTTTTCTATTCCATTAACAGTCTCTTGCATCTCATCCATTCTGCTGTTAAGCCCGTCGATCGCTTGTCTGATTTCTGCATTGTCTTTCCTCAGTTCCCTCACTTCCTCCCTCAGCTCTTGCACATTTCTCTGTAGGTCCATCAGCATGGTTATGACTTTTATTCTGAATTCTTTTTCAGGAAGACTGTGCATTTCCATCCCTTCAGACTCCCTCTCTGGGGTTGTTTGGTTGATTTTGGTCTGAACCATATTCCTCTGTCTTTTCATGGCTATAGAATTGGTCACTGATAGTTGCCACGTATGTCAGCTGGGCTCTTTAAGACTTTAAAAAGAGAAGAAAAAAAAAGAGAAAAAAAAAGAAAAAGAAAAAGAAAAGAAGAAAGAAAGAAAGAAAGAAAGGAAAAAGAAAGAAAAGAAAAAACAAAACAAAACAAAAAACAAAACAAGAAAAACAAAAACAAAAAAAAATGCCCACCGGACGTAGATTCTGCGGGAATGCTGTAGGTGGCGCTATTGCCCCACTATTCCACAGCTGTGACTGCGCCGCTCCACAGGGCCCTTTATCTCTTTGGCAGGGGTGGGAACGAATAGGAGGCTATTGATCTCAGTGAGAAGTGTTAAGTATGGCTACGCTTCCTCAGTCGCCAGCTAAGGCGTCTGAAACTCCCCAGGACTCCCAGCCTGATGGGCTGAGTGTGCTGGGGTGATACGGCTCCTCCGCTGGGCTCCTGTCTCTTTAAGACCGCTGAAGAAAGCATGCGCTTTTTTTTTTTCCTTCCCAGGAGCCGGCTGCAAGCACCCTGGCGCGTTCCCCACTCAGATTCTGCCGCTCTGTCTCTCCAATCTCCGCTGCACTGCGCAATGTGGGTCAGCGCTCCCCACGCAGATCACCGGGGCTGGCTACTTCGCGGGGTGTACTTCCACTCCCTCCTGGCTCTGAATCCTCTCCTCCCGCCCGTGCGCTGGGGTGGCGGAGGGCTCGGGTCCCGCCGGGTCACGGCTCCGTATCTTACCCGCCTCTTGGGGTGCCGAGTGCTCTTACGGATTTCTGACCTCGGGTGTAGCTTCCCGCTGTGCGCTTTCCTGTGTATTCTTGTCTCTCTTTTAGGAATAGATGTATCTGCTGTGTTTTCGTAGATAAATATAGTGTTGGGAGGAGATTTCTGCTGCCCTGCTCACACTGCCATCTTCCCGGAAGTCCTCTCCTAGAATGGTTTTTCATTTGTTATGGTCAAATATTTTCTTCTTTCTGTGTTTGGCAATGTTGCTTCAAGCTCATATAATTCACATATTCAAGTTTCATAAAACAGAACAAATCAGGTCTTGGAGCATTGATAGTAAATACATGAATTCAAGAACTTAACAATTTAACATAAATTGCAATATTGTTTACTGGGGGTATTCAAAGTTGCAAACACAGAAACCTAATGAATCTTCATATCTCATAACAAAAAGACTGTTGTCATATATCCTTTTTGGCAGATGCCTAATCCACAACCTTGGATGGAAAGATAGAAAACCAAACCAATCCACTGAAACAGAACAATGATTTTTTCATGCATCCTTCATACTCACTGTATTAATTAAATTAACATTAGCTGCTGAGCAAATAAATCATAAAATTTTCGTCTGACAAAATAAAATTTAATTTCTACTCACTTTCTCGTTCAATGTTATTTTCCTGGTTGGTGATTGCTTTGAACTAAAAAGACAGATTTCTGGTGAAACAGTGATCCAGTTGTTGATTAGGTTTTCCAATGATTGTTGCTTTTCCCCGTTTTTATTAGTCTCCTTTCCCTCAAGGTAATTGGGACAAATTCCCCAGGAGTAGGAGAGAGCACAATCAATTGGCATCTTTGGGTGCCACGCAGGTCAGAAATCCGTAAGAGCCCCCAGAGGCCTCAGCTTTTTCTATTTCAGGTTGAGTTTTCTAGCTACACAGCAGTAGTTGTAGCTCTCCAGTTTATTTGTGAAGCTTAATCCAGTCTCTGAGGCACCAATTATCAGTTTAAAAACCTCCTACGGTTGATGTACGTATAAGATTTTTCCTTTGAACTAATACTCAGAGTTCTTGCAAAAACAGACATATTAACATCTTTAACACCCTTCCCTGAATTTCCTCCTCCTGAGCTTTGCATTTAGTTATGCAATAATTTAATTATTTGTGTTAATTAAATCATTAAAATAGCCAAGTTTAGGGAAGCATCCTATTATCATTGACACATTATTGGAAAGTCAACTATTAGCCTAAAAAATGGTAGATTCATTCTCTGTGATTTACATGTTACAGAATTTGGATTTAAAAATGAAAATATCCTAGCAATATCTTACACATGTCACTATTTCAATTAATGAATGCTATCCTACAAACAAGTTTTCAAAAACATACTGATTTTTCTATTATTTTTTCCTTCGAAAACCCCTTTACATTCATACAACCATTAGTAAGTCTATAGAGACAGACCTTTTTAAATTAGAAGGGAACCATAGGCCCTGTGATCAGGATTGTATGAGAAATTCTTCTCACTCTTTGGGAGAGAGATATATCAATTCCTGTCTTAAGTTGCAATTTGATATAAAAGGAACTAGAGAACTGACATAATTTTTAGTGAAATTTGAGAGTTACATTGCAGAAACAGTATCCACTATTACTAATTTAAGCAGGATGGGATTTGTTACAATCTATTCAATGGCCTCAGAATCATTGGAACTAAACTGAAAGAGCCTCTTGGATGAGTTTTCAGGGACAATTCCCAAAATCCCATGATAGAATTGGGCCAACCAGATATCTGCTGTGTGATATTTATGAGTTATAAGAAATACATAATTTGGTCATTCATACGACCAAATACATATTTCCCAGGTATATTTGGGCTTCATCACAGTTGCTGAAAACACTGCAGAGTCTTAAAGGTGAAATGGGTGGTTTGCCATGTTAATGAGACTTTTGGACCCCCACCCAAGGGCAAGGTCTGGAGGCTGAATCAGCCAATGGCCAATAATTCAGTCAAATATCACTATGCAATGAAGCCCTCAGAAAACCCTCTCTCTTTGCTCTGCTCTGCTCGGTGGGATCCTGCTTCTCAGTCGGGCGAGCTTCTATGCTTGGGGAACCAGACGCCTCCACGTGCCACCAAGCCAGGCCCCAGGCTCCATGAGGATAGAAGGTCCTTTATTTGGACCTTGCCCTGTGTCTCTCTTCATCTGGCTGTTAACTTGTATCCTCTACAGTATCCTTTATTAAACTGGTAAATGTAAGTGTTTATTAGCAAATTAATCAAACCTAAGAAGGAGGTGGTGGGAACCTCCAATGTGTAGCCAATAGGTCCGAAGCACAGGGAACTGCCTGGGGCTTGTGACCGGCACCTGAAGAAGGGGGTGGAGGGCAGTCTTATAGGCTGGAGCCCTTCACCTGGGAATCTGGTGCTGTCTCAGGGCAGATAGCATCAGAATTGAATTTAGTTCTCAGACACCCTGCTGGTGTTCGAGAATTGCTTGGTGTTATGTGTGGGAAGACCTCCTCCCACATACTTACACACATTGGAATCGGGTCCAGGAACCCAAATGGAGTTAGTTACACTACTATTATTGCTGTGTATAATATTGTTATTGTTATAAATATATGTAGGGGGGAAAAAAACAATCACATGCTGCCTCTTGGATAACCAGAAAGCTACTTGCTCCAGAACACTGCTGCCCTGCCACAATCAGGTGGCAATCTGAAGTCATGAGGCTGCCACACCATGACACATACATGAGCCAAAACGATGCCTCCCTCATACACCAGCTCCCAAACCCACGAAGCCTGTGACTGGACACTGGGACTACGAACCCTCGAACTGCTCGCCAGCAGGGGCAGCAGCCATGGAAGTAAAACTCCTTCCCCTCATTGTCACCTCCAAAAGCTCGCCTGAGTGCATCTGACTGGCACCTACATCATAACCAGAAACTTAGCCACAAGGAAATTGGAGGGAGGTCACCATCAGGTTTCCCGTTACCCTGTTACCCACCCCAGCAGGATGAGACGTAAATGCATTCCTAAAAGCAAATGACTGTCGCTGGCTGTTAAATATTTTGTATTGGCTAAATACAAAGTTTCAGAAAAAAAACTAATTTACACTATGAAGATTAATGAGGAAATGCTAGTAAAGTCCAGTTTTTAAAAACTCAGTGATAGAGATTACTTTACAAAAATTAACTCATTATTATTAATAAAGTATCAGGCCCAGTGGAATGACAGCTTCCGGTTAGGTCTCAGATTATATATTTAGTAGGGAAACAAAGCAATGCTAAAGATAAAGCTAGAGGCTGACGGAGCCTTCAGTGGAGGCAGGGAAAGAAAGGCAGTGAAGGCTTCACAGGGCTAATGTCGAGTTCATTTTTTTTCATGATGAAATTATAGGGGGTGTATTTATAATCAAGTAAAATAAAACTGCACTCTCAATAATGAGTGAGAAATTACTGTGGAAAGGCTGGCAAATTATGGTGATAAACACAGCTGCTATGGTGCAGCAAATGCAGGTGTGCATTTTAGTAATGCTAATGACATTCATCACCTCTGCTAGCCAAACCAGCCTAGGAAAGCCCCTCAGGGAGTGGAGTGGGGTGGAAGAAGGCAGTGCCCAGGAGGTTTCCTACACAGTGCAATCCTAACAGTGCCACATTCCATGTAGTTATTTAAGACCCACTGAACTGGATTCATTTATTGCTGTGATTCATTTGCTGCCATTAATTGAGTGCCTTCTGCAGTCCACGCTGAACATTTATATTGTTTTTACTCATTACCTCATCACAGGAACGCTGATTGGTCAGCTTTCTTTACCAATTACAGATGAAAAACCTTGGGTTCAGAAAGGATAAATAATTTATACAAGGTCAGGAAGACAGTAATGTATTAACTGGTTTCAAACTCAACTGTATCTGGCTCTGTAGTGCGGATGTGTTGGTTTTGCTTCTCCAGCATTCTTCCCCTTTATTGTGGTGTGGCTGGGTTGACTCTGTCTCTCCTGGGGTTGGTGTGGGACCCAGGTACAGTTGATCAGGTCACTGTGTCCTCCTGGGCACAGTGGCCAGAAGTGTCATGTGACATGACCACAGCCTGTCAGAGGAAATTATATGGCTTTTTCTGTAGAAAATAAAAGTAAGGGACTTTTCTCTCTTTTCTGCTGCACTGGGATTTTGAAGGCATACACCTCTAATGGCTGACAACCTCTTGCTACCCAAAGGAGAGAGCCTGCTAGGAATGGAGCCACACAGTGGAAAGCAGAGATGACAGGTGGAGAGAGACTGGTTAGAACAGTATCTTTTATGTGTCTAAATCCAGACATCCCTGAACCCAGAGAATCCATGGACTTTTCTGGTACAGAACTGAATTAATTCCTCTACATCCTAAAGTCTATTTAATACAGACTCCAAAGCTCCCGTTCTTTCCATTGGGTCCCACTGTTTCAAATATCAAAGAACAACAACCTCCAAAGGAAGTAAAAGTAAGATATATATAATGATAATTCTATACATAGTTTTACAATATATTCTCTATTTGTAAAAGTGATTAAAATCACTTAAAAGATTTTGACTAAAAAAGACTTGGATAAATTTGCCACAAGGTAAATTACTTGAACATGTCATAAAATGTTACTGGGAAATTTCTCAAGACAGTCTACTGTACATTAATAACAGCTTACCTTTTAAAATTGTATTCCACATGCCAGTGATAAATGACATAAATTAAGAGGCTTTGTAAATGGAGGGGAAGTTGTACTTTATTTTGCTGAGTCTTACCAAAAATTGTTTTTTTAATCTAGAAATTCATGTTACCCTGGCAACAATGCTAATGATATTTGCATTCACAAAGATTCTGAACATGTAAGCACTTGATGACATGACTGTATCTTCTAATGTAGTTATACTTGCTTATTGAGATATTTGAACAATATTGTTATAAAATATTTTCCTTTTATCTCTTTTTTTATACTTAGAATATTGGATTTTTTCAATATTATATGGAGTCAATAATAATATAGGTTATTTTATTTTAAAATAATTTGATTAAATTTGACTTTAAAATAATAAAGGAACATTTAAAATATTTGCTATGAAGGGTTTGGATCTAGAAATTTTGTAAAGCAATGTGTCAGGCAATATGGCATAATGTTTAAAAGCATGGAGTTCAGAGGTAAATACATGTGTGCTCAAGCCCAGTTCCACTACAAACCTCAGGCAAATAATTTAACTTCTCTAAACTTTAGTTTCTCAGCTCCAGAATGGGAGTACTACCTGTTACATTAGCTATTATGAGGGCTAAATGAGATAGTTGGTTAACTTGGTGCCTGGCCGTTACCTAGCAATAGATGAATTATGGCTATTATTTCTAAGTTATTATTACTAATACAGTTTAAAACTCAGCATAAAACATAGAAGCCAGAGCCTCAGAATCTCAGAGATCCTACCTGGTAATGTCAAAATGGCTAGCTTCTTTTTTCTCTATTTTCCTCAGGGGGGAGGGAATCTGTTTCCTCAAATTCTAGCTAAGCCCTGTCATGTAAGCCCTGTGGGAAGTAAAAGCTTTGTTGTAGCTAGATAGAACCCCTGGATTTCTTTGTCAGTAGCTTTCTGCCTTCTTTTCCCTCTTAAGAAACAATTTCTTTATCTGAGCACATGCCATCAGCTAACAATGCACCAGCCACCCACACAGGCTGCCATCTTGGTGGGTGTGAAAGGGTGGCTCTATTTTTACCTGCCTTCAAGAAGGGCTCTTTGAAAACAGGCAGCTCTGCTCTGGAGCCTGGAGATGTTGCTACTTTGCTTTAGGGTCAGACATAATACCAGGTTTTAACAATCCCGTCAGTAAAATATGATCATGAGATCAGCAATCTAGACTAATTTGGAACCTTTAGAACCCCACTTCTTCCTTCATTTCATAGTGTGACTGCTAATTTCACAAAAAGACATTTCTGCCTCCTATCCCGGACCCCTGAAGGATTGAGATGCACAACCTGGACTTTCTCTTCCCTCCGGCCATCTAAAAAACTCTATGATGCCAGAGAAAATATACTGAAGCTGAAGTTCCTGAATTTTCACCCAATTTTATTGTTAGAAAAAGCTTAAAATAATTACACTGTCATCAAAACAACTAAAACTGATCTCTTGATTTGCTTAATTTCCTAATTTTTTTCTCAAAAGTTGATCAGAACATTAAAGGGTTAAAAAATCAAAAGGGGAGATTGAAGATGATTTCTTAAAAGAATTGTAGAGCTCATTTTTATTTCTACTTGAAAGCTGTTCTCCTACAAACTCTCACAAGACTGAAGTCTGAAATTTTGTAAGATTCATCCCCTTAAACACTCTCATTAACCAATTTTAAGAAAATTGTTGCACTTTACCAGCAATACCATAATTCAGCCATCTTCTCCCTGAAAAATTAGCTATGAGTGACCACCCGTCCTGGGAAACAGGCATGAAGGCATGACTGAGCCCACAGCCAGGCCCCCAGTGATCATGAACTTCTCTGCACCCTGAAAAGAGCTCAGAGAGAGAGGGCCTTATGCTCATTCACTCTACATACTGGGCTGCAACTGGATCCCTTCTGAAGAAACAACATACTCATTCCACAAAAGTGTATTGAACTCCTATTATGTAACAGGTACTGTTGAGGTACTGGGGATACGGCAATAAAAATCAAACCAAAAGAAAAGAAAATCCCTGCCTTGGTAGAATTTATAGTCTAGTAGGAGAAGACAGGCAATAAGTAAAACCTGCATGTAAATTTGGTATTTTATCAGAAGGTAATAAATCCTAACAGAAAAAGCAGGGAAGGGTATTGGGAGTGCCAGGGGGAGGGAGGCCCTTTTAGCAGGATGGGCAGGTGGGCCTCACTGGCAGCTGACACCTGAGGGACTTGAAGGAGCTGAGGTGGCACACCATTGGGAGCTCTGTGGGGAGAACACCCCGAGCAGAGGGAAGCTTCCATGGAAAGGCCTGTTTGAAGGACAGCAGAGTCTAGGGTCACTAAAGGGATGAACAAAGGGGTCGGTCATGGGGGCCTGTGGACCATCGTCTGGCCATTGGCTTTCACTCTGAGTAAGATGGGGAGTCACTGCAGAGTAACATGATCTAAATTAAGTTTTGAAAGCCTCCCTCTGATGGAGAACGGCCTGTGTAGGGGAGGAAAAAAGCCTTTTCCTCCACCCTCTTTTAGTTCAGTGGCTGTAGCCCTGAAGTTCATGCGGACAAAAGGCAGATAAACAGGAGCAAAGCTCACAAATTTTATTTGATTAATTTTTTATGTGACACAGAAAAGAAGTAAAGACTCAAAGAAGTGGGTAGGCCTGAGAGTTTATGTACCATTTTTAAAGAAGAGCAGTAAGTTGTGGTGCCAAGACAAGGGCAAAGGGTTTTAGGCTTCTGGGGGCTACAAACTGTGGGAAAGTTACACAGCGTGGGGACAGACAGACAGTAAGAGCTGTCTGAGCAAGGTTTGCTGGTGCAGGCCCACCTGGCTGCCCACTTTCTGTCTTCTTCCTGGTCCTAAAGTTTCCCGGGGAGAAGGGACATAGAGCAGTCCTCAAGTCTCAGGAGTTTCTGCATTTGGTCAGATAAGGGAAGCTGCAGGAAGGCTACTTTCTGCATCTGCTCAATCTCAAAAATCCCTTGAGCTTAAAATAATCCTTCTGACAAAGTGGCATATTTTAGAGCGGCATATTCTGATCCCCTTCAGCCTGCATGGGGACTAAGACAGGAGTACAGAGTCTCCTAGGAGGCTCCTACAATAACTCAAGTGGGAGATGGTGGTGGCTTGGACCAGCGTTAAGAACAGTGCAGGTGAGGAACAGCTGGATTCTGGACATGTTTTTACGGTAGAGCCAGGAAGATTTCTTTGAGTGTAGAGATGGGGTATGATAGAGAACAGCCCGGGATGACCCCACAGTTTTAAGGCTGGAATTCTGCATTATGTAGGCTAGTTGAGAGAATCAATGGTCTCCAATTCACAGTTATGTGTGTTTTTCCTGGAATCTCTTCGGTTCTGTAGATAGAGGCTAAAAATTTTTCTTCTTCCTCAGAGCTTTCTAACTTGCCATGAAGAACCTCTGAGACAACAGGCCAGGCCAGCACAAAATAACACTCCACACCAGCCATATAGGATCCAGCCCGCCTGAATTTCACAGGTTTCCCAGTGAGACAGACAAGCGCTCAGCCTCAGACGTCTTCACTGTCTTTAAGACTTCACCCTTAAAGGACATTTGAGCTCAGACTGCCTGTTTTTGTTTTTGTTTTTAATGTAAATGAAGCCATTTAGTCATTCTGTAAAGATTGTGAGCAAGAGAGCATGACATTTTCTCTTTGCTATTGCTGTGGGGAAAAGTCCCACAGTTTTTTTTTTAATTTAATATGATTTATTTTATTATCATTAATTTACAATTACATGTGCAATATTACGATTATTAAACTACCCCTTCATCAGGTCCCCCCCACCAACCCCATTACAGTCACTGTCCATCAGCGTAGTGAGATGCTATAGAATCACTACTTGTCTTCTCTGAGTTGTACTGCCCTCCCTGGGGGCCCCCCCAACATAACATCTGCTAATCGTAATGCCCCTTTTTCCCTCTTATCCCTCCCTTCCCGCCCATTTTTCCCAGTCCCTTTCCCTTTGTTAACTATTAGTCCGTTCTTGGGTTCTGTGAGTCTGCTGCTGTTTTGTTCCTTCAGTATTTTTTCTTTGTTCTTATACTCCACATATGAGTGAAATCATCTGATATTTGTCTTTTTCGGCTTGGCTTATTTCACTGAGGATAATACCCTCTAGCTCCACCCATGTTGTTGCAAATGGTAGAATTTGTTTTCTTCTTATGGCTGAATAATATTCCATTGTGTATATGTACCACTTCTTCTTTATCCATTCATCTACTGATGGACACGTAGGTTGCTTCCATTTCTTGGCTATTGTAAATAGTGCTGCAATAAACATAGGGGTGCATCTGTCCTTTTCAAATTGGGATGCTGCATTCTTAGGGTAAATTCCTAGGAGTGGAATTCCTGGGTCAAATGGTATTTCTATTTTGAGTTTTTTGAGGAACCTCCATACTGCTTTCCACAATGGTTGAACTAATTTGCAGTCCCACCAGCAGTGTAGGAGGGTTCCCTTTTCTCCACATTCTCGCCAATATTTGTTGTTGTTTGTGTTTTGGATGTTGGCCATCCTCACTGGTGTGAGGTGATATCTCATTGTGGTTTTAATCTGCATTTCTCTGATGATTAGCGATGTGGAGCATCTTTTCATGTGCCTGTTGGCCATCTGAATTTCTTCTTTGGAGAAGTGTCTATTCATGTCCTCTGCCCATTTCTTAATTGGATTATTTGCTTTCTGTTTGTTAAGGTGCATGAGTTCTTTATATATTTTGGATGTCAACCCTTTATCAGATACGTTTTTTATGAATATATTCTCCCATACTGTAGGATGTCTTTTTGTTCTACTGATGGTGTCCTTTGCTGTACAGAAGCTTTTCAGCTTGATATAGTCCCACTTGTTCATTTTTGCTTTTGTTTCCCTTGCCTGGGGAGATATGTTCATGAAGAAGTTGCTCATGTTTATGTCCAAGAGATTTTTGCCTATATTTTTTTCTAAGAGTTTTATGGTTTCATGACTTACATTCAGGTCTTTGATCCACCTTGAGTTTACCTTTGTGTATGGGGCTAGACAGTAGTCCAGTTTCATTCTCTTACATGTAGCTGTCCAGTTTTTCCAACACCAGCTGCTGAAGAGGCTGTCATCTCCCCATTGTATATCCAAGGCACTTTTATCAAATATTAATTGACTGTATATATTTGGGTTAATGTTTGGATTTTCTGTTCTGTTCCACTGGTCTGTGGGTCTGTTTTTGTGCCAATACCAAATTGTCTTGATTACTGTGGCTTTGTAGTAGAGCTTGAAGTCAGGGAGTGTAATTCCCCCTGTTTTATTCCTCCTTCTCAGGATTGCTTTGGCTATTCGGGGTCTTTTGTGGTTCCATATGAATTTTAGAATTATTTGTTCCACTTCATTGAAGAAAGCTGTTGGTAGTTTGATAGGGATTGCATTGAATCTGTAGATTACTTTAGGTAGTACAGCCATTTTGACAATATTTATTCTTCCTAGCCAAGAGCATGGGATGCATTTCCATTTGTTAGTGTCCTCTTTAATTTCTCTTAGGAGTGTCTTGTAGTTTTGAGAGTACAGGTCTTTCACTTCCTTCGTTAGGTTTATTCCTAGGTATTTTATTCTTTTTGATGCAATTGTGAATGGAATTGTTTTTCTGATTTCTCTTTCTGTTAGTTCATCATTAGCGTATAGGAAAGCAACAGATTTCTGTGTGTTAATTTTGTATCCTGCTACTTTGCTGAATTCAGATATTAGTTCTAGTAGTTTTGGAATGGAATCTTTAGGGTTTTTTATGTACAGTATCATGTCATCTGCAAATAGTGACAATTTGACTTCTTCTTTACCAATCTGGATGCCTTGTATGTCTTTGTTTTGTCTGATTGCTGTGGCTAGGACCTCCAGTACTATGTTGAATAACAGTGGAGAGAGTGGGCATCCCTGTCTTGTTCCCGATCTTAGATGAAAAGCTTTCAGCGTCTCGCCGTTAAGTATGATGTTAGCTGTGGGTTTGTCATATATAGCCTTTATGATGTTGAGGTACTTGCCGTCTATACCCATTTTGTTGAGAGTTTTAATCAGGAATGGATGCTGAATTTTGTCAAATGCTTTTTCAGCATCTATGGAGATGATCATGTGGTTTTTGTTCTTCTTTTTGTTGATGTGGTGGATGATGTTGATGGATTTTCGAATGTTGTACCATCCTTGCATCCCTGGGATGAATCCCACTTGATCATGGTGTATGATCCTCTTGATGTATTTTTGAATTCGGTTTGCTAATATTTTGTTGAGTATTTTTGCATCTACGTTCATCAGGGATATTGGTCTGTAATTTTCTTTTTTGGTGAGGTCTTTTCCAGGTTTTGGTACTAGAGTGATGCTGGCTTCATAAAATGAGTTTGGAAGTATTCCCTCCTCTTCTATTTTTTGGAAAACTTTAAGGAGAATCGGTGTTATTTCTTCTCTATATGTCTGGTAGAATTCAGAGGTGAATCCATCAGGCCCAGGGGTTTTGTTCTTGGGTAGTTTTTTGATTACCAATTCGATTTCGTCACTGGTGATTGGTCTGTTTAGTTTTTCTGTTTCTTGCTTGGTCAGTCTTGGAAGGTTGTATTTTTCTAAGAAGTTGTCCATTTCTTCTATGTTTTCCAGCTTGTTAGCCTATAGATTCTCATAATATTCTCTTATGATTCTTTGTATTTCTGTGGGGTCCATCGTGATTTTTCCTTTCTCATTTCTGATTGTGTTTATGTGTGTAGATTCTCTTTTTCTCTTAATGAGTCTGGCTAGGGGTTTATCTATTTTGTTTATTTTTTCAAAGAACCAGGTCTTGGTTTTATTGATTTTTTCTATTGTTTTATTCTTCTCAATTTTATTTATTTCTTCTCTAATCTTTATTATGTCCCTCCTTCTCGTTACGTTGGGCCTCATTTGTTCTTCTGTTTCCAATTTCAGTAATTGTGTCTTTAGACTACTCATTTGGGAATGTTCTTCTTTCTTTAAATAGGCCTGGATTGCAACATACTTTCCTCTTAGAACTGCCTTTGCTGCGTCCCACAGAAGTTGTGGCTTTGTGTTGTTGTTGTCATTAGTCTCCATATATTCTTTGATTTCTGTTTTGATTTGGTCGTTAACCCATTGATTAATTAGGAGAGTGTTGTTAAGTCTCCATGTATTTGTGAGCCTTTTTGATTTCTTTCTAAAATTTATTTCTAGTTTTATACCTTGGTGATCTGAGAAGTTGGTTGGTAGGATTTCAATATTTTTGAAATTACTGAGGTTCTTTTTGTGGCCTAGTATGTGGTCTATTCTGGAAAATGTTCCATGTGCACTTGAGAAGAATGTGTATCCTGTTGCTTTTGGGTGTAGAGTTCTGTAGATGTCTGTTAGGTCCATCTGTTCTAGTGTGTTGTTCAGTGCCTCTGTGTCTTTACTTATTTTCTGTCTGGTTGATCTGTCCTCTGGAGTGAGTGGTGTGTTGAAGTCTCCTAAGATGAATGCATTGCTGTCTATTTCCTCCTTTAATTCTGTTAGTATTTGTCTCACATATGCTGGCTCTCCTGTGTTGGGTGCATATATATTTATAATGGTTATATCTTCTTGTTGGACTGACCCCTTTATCATTATGTAATGTCCTTCTTTATCTTTTGCTACTTTCTTCGTTTTGAAGTCTATTTTGTCTGATACAAGTACTGCAACACCTGCTTTTTTCTCTTTGTTGTTTGCATGAAATATCTTTTTCCATCCCTTCACTTTTAGTCTGTGTATATCTTTGCATTTGAGGTGAGTTTCTTGTAGGCAGCATATAGATCTGTCTTGCTTTTTTATCCATTCTGTTACTCTGTGTTTTTTGATTGGTGCATTCAGTCCATTTACATTTAGGGTGATTATTGATAGGTATGTACTTATTGCCATTGCTGGCTTTAGATTCGTGGTTACCAAAGGTTCAAGGGTTGCTTCTTTACTATCTAACAATCTAACTTAACTTTCTTGTTAAGTTATTGTAAACACAGTCTGATGTTTCTTTCTTTCTCTCCCTTCTTATTCCTCCTCCTCCATTCTTTCTATAATAGGTGTTTTATTCTTTGCCTTTAGTTAGTATTTGGATGGTCTGCTTTCTTTGCTATGATTTTATTTTCTCTGGTGACATCTTTTTAGCCTTAGGTGTACTTCCATCTAGAGCAGTCCATTTAAGATATCCTGTAGTGGTGGTTTATGAGAGGCAAACTCTCTCAACTTTCGTTTGTCTGGAAATTGTTTAATCCCTCCATCATATTTAAATGATAATCGTGCTGGATACAATATTCTTGGTTCGAGGCCCTTCTGTTTCATAACGTTAAATATATCATGCCATTCTCTTCTGGCCTGTAAGGTTTCTGTTGAGAAGTCTGATGATAGTCTGATGGGTTTTCCTTTGTAGGTGATCTTTTTTCTCTCTCTAGCTGCCTTTAATACCCTGTCTTTATCTTTGATCTTTGCCATCTTAATTATTATGTGTCTTGGTGTTGTCTTCCTTGGGTCCCTTGTGTTGGGAGATCTATGAGCTTCGGTGGACTGCGAGACTACTTCCTTCCCCAGCGAGGGAAAGTTTTCAGCAATTATTTCTTCAAAGACACTTTCTATCCCTTTTTCTCTCTCTTCTTCCTTTGGTACTCCTATAATGCGAATATTGTTCCGTTTGGATTGGTCCCACAGTTCTCTTAATATTCTTTCATTCCTAGAAATCCTTTTATCTCTCTCTGCCTCAGCTGCTCTGTACTCCTTTTCTCTGTTTTCTTTTCCATTAACAGTCTCTTGCATCTCATCCATTCTGCTGTTAAGCCCGTCGATCGCTTGTCTGATTGCTGCATTGTCTTTCCTCACTTCCCTCACTTCCTCCCTCAGCTCTTGCACATTTCTCTGTAGGTCCATCAGCATGATTATGACTTTTATTCTGAATACTTTTTCAGGGAGGCTGTGCATTTCCATCCCTTCAGACTCCCTCTCTGGGGTTGTCTGGTTGATTTTGGTCTGAACCATATTCCTCTGTCTTTTCATGGTTATATAATTGGTCACTGATAGTTGCCACGTATGTCAGCTGGGCTCTTTAAGACTTTAAAAAGAGAAGAAAAAAAAGAAAGAAAGAAAAAAAAAGAAAGAAAAGAAAAAACAAAAACAAAACAAAAAACAAAACAAAACAAAAAAAACAAATAAATGCCCACCGGACGTAGATTCTGTGGGAATGCTCTAGGTGGCGCTATTGCCCCACTATTCCACAGCTGTGACTGTGCCGCTCCACAGTGCCCTTTATCTCTTTGGCAGGGGTGGGAACGAATAGGAGGCTGTTGATATCAGTGAGAAGTGGAAGTATGGCTACGCTTCCTCAGTCACCAGCTAAGGTGTCTGAAACTCCCCAGGACTCCCAGCCTGCTGGGCTGAGTGTGCTGGGGCGATCCGGCTCCTCCGCTGAGCTCCTGTCTCTTTAAGACCGCTGAAGAAAGCGCGCGCTTTTTTTTTTTTCCCCTTCCCGGGAGCCGGCTGCAAGCACTCTGGCGCGTTCCCTGCTCAGATTCTGCCGCTCTGTCTCTCCAATCTCCGCTGCACTGCGCAATGTGGGTCAGCGCTCCCCACGCAGATCACCGGGGCTGGCTACTTCGCGGGGTGTGCTTCCACTCCCTCCCGGCTCTGAATCCTCTCCTGCCAGTGCACTGGGGTGGGGGAGTGCTCGGGTCCCGCCGGGTCGCGGCTCTGTATCTTACCCGCCTCTTGGGGTGCCGAGTCCTCTCGGGTGTAGCTGCACGCTGTGCACTTTCCTGTGTATTCTCGTCTCTCTTTTAGGAATAGATGTATTTTCTGTGTTTTCGTAGATAAATATAGTGTTAAGAGGAGATTTCTGCTGCCCTGCTCACACCGCCATCTTCCCGGAAGTCAATCCCACAGTTTTTGACTCTGCCAGAATCCAGAAAGAATCTAGAAGCTTGCCTACACCCTCATGGAATAAAGCACATGGGAAGGATAGCCTTTTTGCCACCTGAGTTAGGTCTCCTTACTGGTCTTAACCAAGGCAGATTGCCTGTTCCCATGTTCCCAGGAACACCAGTCAAGTCTTAAGAGAATTTCTTTGTCAGCGAAAGATGAAGAAAGCAGAAAGATTACTGTTCTTAGTATTTAAGTTTTGAACTATCACCTGAGATTGGAGACCTCTCATTAATTTGAAGACAAAGTTGGAGAAGGTCTCCTAAGAATACCATTCATGGAAGCTCTTTGGAGGCCAAGACACTGTCTTGATCACACTCAGATCTGCAACATCTTGCAGTGTCTTGAGCATAGTAAATGTTCAATAAATATTTGCTGGATGGATGAATACAAGGGAAAATGTTCCGTTTCCTCCAAATTTTACAAATGTACTCTGCTAAGGGTTACTGTCTGTACACATAAGGTAGAAGGGGTCTAATGCTTACTGAATGCCTACTATGTGCCTAAGCACTTTTTACCTATTATTTTATTTAAGGTCCTCATAATTAAATGGTAATTTAGATATAATCACATCCTTTTACTAATGAAACAGACTCAACATTTCAGTAATTTGTTCAAGCCCATTCTGCGTGTTTTCAAATGCTAAGCACATTTCACTACACCCTGCCCTCAAGGAATTTACAGACTAGGAGAGGGGAGGAATATACAAATAATGAAAATATGAGAGAAAGTGTGAGAAGTCAAGAGAATTTTTATATGAAATCAGAACACAGATTCTGGAGCCAAAAAGCTTAAATTCAAATCCTTTCCCTGCAACTCCCTGACTATGCTGCCTTGGGAAAATCATTTAACCTTGGTGTGCCCTGATTTTCTCATTTGTGAAATGGAAACAATAATTCCTTACCTTGTGGGAATATTGTGAGAATTAAGTGAGTACATACACACACACCTAGTAAGTAACATGTACGTGATGATGATAAAGATGCAGAAGACAATGAACTTCAGGAAATGCTTCAAGGAAGAGATGATGTTGTAAGAAAGAGTGGAATTGAGCTAGGTATTCAGGGAAAGCTCCAAACATAGGGATTGGAATGATGGAAGACATGGACACCAGAGAATATCTGAGAAGCGACAGTGATACTTTGGCAGGAGCGTGATTCTCCATGGGTGGTGCGCTTTGCCAAATGACAGCCCCAGGCCTGAGATGCTGATTTGCCCCTCCCCAGGAAAGTGACTTCCACTCCAAGTACCTATGAAGAAGCAGTTAAGAGGTGGAAGCTGGAAGACAGACTGGGGTCAGATCATAATTCCAATGCCAGGTTAAAGGGGCGGGCCTTATTATCTGCACACATTTTCTACTACTGAAGAGTTGTGACCGTGAATGCCATAATCAGATATGCTCCCGTATGTGAAAATGCAGAACAATTCCAAAACAACATTATCAACTGCCCCATATTATGGACTGTATAAGAAGCCTTGTTATTTAATCAAAAACCATTTTGCCTCTTCCATAGCATCTCCCATTGAAAGCAGGAAAAAGGAGTGGGTGGATAAAAATACATCATAGGAACTTCCCACATGTGAAGGCAAGTGGTAGAGATGAGAACTGAGGACACAGTCACAACACACATGTCCATGAAGCTATCCCCTGCGAAGTTTTCAGAAATTGACAATCACTCTATTATCAATAGGCAAAATACTCAAGTTTTCCATAAACACAAAGCGTTACTGTCCTCTGAGGAAGTCAAATGCTCAATCATTAAGACTCACTGAGAGGCTACAGAGGTTGAGGCAATGGCCCCTTTGAAGAGCTTGATTCCCGGTTGAGAAAATAGAGGAGGTCTGTGTTTGAAATAAGTGAAGGGCACTTTTTCACAATAGCATGATTAACGTGCCACATGAGTATTGCACAAATCCTTAAATGCCAGGGAGACAGCACATAAGGCAGTCAAGATCAATGGGATTAATCCTGAAAGGTATCCAGGAAAAGATGAAGTCTTGGTTCATTTAAATGGGAAAGTCCAGCTATGGAGTGGTTTCAGGTCTGGCTGAATCTGGGTGCCCAAAAAATGTTATCAAGACTCTGATTTTCCCTCCAATCCCTGTTTTGCTCATTCCTTCATGGTTTCATTCATCAGCTAGTGTTTTGAATATTAATTTAGGAAAGAACTCAAATTTGTTCTGGTGCAGCCACATATCCACTCCTAGATGAATCAGTTTGCCTGTGGGATGGCATGCATGATCAGCTAAAGCTGGATAATGAGCCGTCCTAGAAGTACGTGGAATTATAAGAAGGAGGTTCTCCAAAGGAAAGCATATTGATTTAAAAAATCAGCATTTGCCTAACACAGAAATTATTACAAATATAGAAAGCCAGGAAGGATACAAAGAGCAGAAACAGACAATTATTCATGAAATTTTAGAATGCAAGAAGTGAGAATAGGGCATACTTGAGCAATTTGTTTTGAGACAAATAAATACAAGCGTTACTAATGATAGCTTAAGGCTTTGGTTTTCAAACATTTATAATTTTAGCAGAAGAACTTTTTTTCCTCCTAAGAGGTATCGTCTTTTGTGGAACCCTAAAATATAAAGCAGACAGAAGTAGAACCACTCTGAAAGGGTGTAAGGCTAGAAATGGTACTCTTGGTCTTCTACTCTGAGGCTGTATCAGCCACAAGGCACTTCAGTGTAACCCTGGGGCTATTTAAAATCCTACTGGCTTATGGAAAACTGAAAGGATTCTTAATATAAAGACCAGTACAAACTGAAAACATAAATGGCTTCCAGAAGGATTCATAAATTATAATGGGCAAACCTATAGCTCTGTAACTGATTACAAGGAAAGAGAAGAAATTTGCTGGTACACACCTAACCTCATGAGATTTAGGCATGCTTCTCAGGCTGCCTAACAAGGTGTCCTCAATGTCACTGTGAGAGCAAAGCACTGGCCTTCTGCAACTATGGTTTCCCTTCTTCTAAGAAGTGGTATTGGAGTCGCAGAGAACTAGTTTCAAGTTTCACTTCCAAATTTACTGATAGGTGACCCTGAGCAAGCCACTTAATTTTCTGAGCTTGTTCCTTAATGTGTAAAATGTTTATTCTGTTTATTCACAGGGTGTGTAAAATGTTTATTCTGTTTATTCACAGGGTCTTCCTGCACATAAAAAGAAAAAATCTAAATAAAACACACACCAGAAAGCCTATCATACAATGAACACTCAACCAATAACTACATTTTCTTGGTCACATGTTATCAAGAAATCTAGGGACACCATTAACTGCCAGATAGGAGCCTCTTTCAATTCGCACAAAGCCCAGAATACGGGCCTCAATAGTACTGAGAGCCACACAAATACTAATGCTGATACTGACGTTGATGCTGAAAGCAATGCATAGCAGGTGCCAAGAATTAATCTGTATGCTTTATAAATCTCATCTGATTCTTACAATAACCCTGCAAGGTAGGCCCTATTATTATGTTCATTTTACAAGTGAGGAAACTAACCCTTAGGCAGCTTAATTGCCTTCCAACATACTCACCAGCTGTGTGTTGACAGCCCGGACAGTACTGGCCAAGGTAAGAAATGGGTTTTACTTGCTGCAACTATTCAGTTCGGAAGAATATAAGGAAGAAATTTTGGTAGTGAGCTTGGTTTAACAATGGACCTGGCTACCACTTCCGAGCTCCTTAACCACCTACCCTTGGGGGTTTGGCTGACTGGCTGGTGGAACTGCTAGATTCCATCATTCTTTGATTTGGCTGGCGATGGGAAGAATTGAGATGGAGCAGGAATAGGGAGCAAGTCTTTGAGTTTGAGCCGCTAACAGTCCTTTCCCCTTCCTTGTCTCTCTCTGTCCAGCCAGGACGAGGTTGCAGCACCGCATGAAGTCCACAGAAGCAACCTCTTCGCCTCCGGCCCTCCTGTCTCACGTGGTTTCTCTGAGTCTACGCATTTAGTTCTCCCCCTTGCCCTGGCCTGGCCTCTTCCAATTGGCAACTCACTTCAACAGCCAGCCTGACTTCTGCTTTGGTTTCCACCCAAGGCACCCCATAGTTTGTTCAACTCCACACTCTGCAGCTTGGGACGTGGGATTTCCTGACCCAGATGCCCAGACAGCCCCCCTCTTCACCGGCAGGCATCAGAGGAGGCCAGGTTTGCTCACCACTTGTTTCCACTTTGTGAGGCTCACAAGGCCACAAGGCTCCTTACTTGGCAGTCAAGTTTTGTTGCTCTACCCCCTGCCCCAGACCCAAGCCCTACGGTGTTTTGGGTGAGGTTGCTTAAATAAAAGGCATTCATGTCCTTGAGCCCTACAAGCACCAACCAAAGCAGAGGGTTTGTAGTCCCTGAAACACTAAGTGACAGCAGGGATACAGGCTAGCAGGCGTGGTTGTCTATCTGTGAATTCGTTTCTGAAAATTCAATTATTATAATAACAGTGCACGAACAATCCACTCATCTCAATCCACCCACGTCACCTCAGAGTGAGCTCTTGAGATATGCTGTATACTTAAAATATATATATATGAAATGATTACTGAAATGTAGCCCCCACACTCACCTCCTCTTTCTATTCCTCTGGTTTCTTTACCTATTGAAAAAACACAAAACTAATGGGTAGGTGATGCAAAGGAAACAGGTCTTTCTCATTTTTATCAGTTTTGTCTATGCTTCTTGAATAGTTTCATAATTACTCCCCACCCAACTTGGATAACAAGTTTCCTGCGATTTGCCTTGCTTTTCTGAAGCATACCTGTCGATGTTTGGCCAGAGGGTCAGATTATAATTCACAGAGACCTCCCTCTCTTCTGTTCTTTGGACCCCTAGATATGTTTCCAGTGATTTTTAAACATACATATTACAGCTTTACTGAGATATTATTCACAGCCCATAGAATTTACTCATTTAAAGGGTACAATTAAGTGGTTTTTAGTATATGCAGAGTTGTGCAGCCATCACCACAATCAGCCGTAGAACACTGTCCTCAGCCCTCAAGGAAACCCCATACCCACCACTGTCACTCCCTCCTCTTCGTGCCCCCAGTGGTTCTTCACTTGTCACAACAGAGCAGCAGAGATTGTGGAAATGGTGTTGCACCTTGAAAAAGCTATTCCTTCATATTTCCATCCCAGCTGTTCCTGATGGGGCCGGGGAGTGTGCTTTCTTCCAGGAGGCCCAAGAGACATTGCATTAGGAGAGCTCCAGTGCAGATGACCAAGGGTGATATTTCAGTGCCCACGACCAACATCCACATCTAAGAATGTGTCTGTATGGACCCAATTATTTTCAGAGTGTTAAAAACTTTCCTTTTTTTTCTAGTAACAATTCCTCAACCAGAAAAGAGGTATTTTTGATTCCTTGCCAAAATTCTGCATACAAAATTATTTCCCTATGGCCCTTTGGCTCACCCTTAGCACCCCTCCCTCTTTCTCAGCACTTTCAACTCTGACTCCTCTTATGGCCCCAGCCGAGAAAGGTCCCCAACTTTGGTGCACCTCCCCCACCCCCAGGCAAAAACGAATTCCACTCTTCTAGTATGTTCCTTCTGCCTGTCCATTCCTCGTTCCCACCAAAGCTTAACTGCCCCATATCTCATTTCCTCTAGGCACTAGTTTTTTGGATTGCAGTAGATGGTACTAGGTTAATACTCCCCCTTCCTAGTTAATCTAAAATCTTAACCCAGTGTGGAGAAATCACTCTGAAAGCTGTTGTTCTATTTAAACATAACAGTCAATGTTCTGAATAATCACATGGGGGAATGAGATTGGATAGAGTAAGGGAAGAGAAGGAAGCTGTGATATATTTTAGGAACTGAATACATTTGAGTCAGAGGTCTGTGTCAGAAGCCAAAGAACAAACCTGAAGGAAGAGCAGCGGGTGAAACAGCTCCCTCATCACGCAGTGTTAACCTCTCTGGACATGCTGCCATATTGTTCTCCAAGTGTCTTATTTTTCTCTAGTTCTAGTGTAGCCCACTATACACAATTTTCAATGCTGATTAACACTCATGCTAAATGCCTTTTAAAAGTGGGTTTGGTGGTGTTAAGTGTGGAATCACACACCAGAGTAAAATTTATGTAGGGATGGGTGTCCAGGCAATGTTACCAGAAAGTTCATTGTAGGCAGCTAAATGTCTCAAAACCTTAGGGAAACATATCTGAAGTTTTCATTTTCTTTCAAAAAATTTTAAGCCCACAGAAAGGTTGATACAACAGTATATCCTGCACTAGATTCACCAGCTGGCAGTATCTTGTCACAGCCACTCCATCTCTGTGTAAAAACATGCTTCCCTTTTGCCAAAGCACCTGAAAGCAGACTCCAGACTTCATGGCAGTTCACCCCTAAATTCTCCAATTTGCATCTCTCATAAGCAGCTATTCTCCTTCATAACCACATCACCATTGCCACATCTGAAAACCAACACTAATCCCATATCATGCAGCACACAGGTTTACTAAAATTTCCCTCATCTTCCACTAAGTGGCTTTTGTAGCTGACATGCACCCAGGGTCCAGTCAAGATTCACACATCGTACTTGCTTATTACATCTCATTATCTCCCCAATCTGAAACCATCTTTCCACTTCCCTTGGCTCTTCATGACACCGAATTCTCTTTAGAGTCCAGGTCAACTGTCCTACAGAATATCCCACATTCTGGATTCTTCTAACGCGTTCCTGGAATTCAAATGATGTCAAGTGTTTACAGCAAGAATACCACATAGCTGATGCTGAGTGTCTTCCACTTCATGAGTTCAGGGTCATATCATGAAAGGTGATGACCATAGGTACAGTGTTCTCAGGTTCTCTCCACTCACTGTGGGACCTTCCTTTTATGGGGGGAAATCTTACCTTGACTCCTCTTCTGCTAGGATCTGCCTGACTCTCCACTCTGGCATAACTCACAAACTGGCTCTGCTGTTTTCATTTCTCCACTATATATAAATTGAAGAGAATTGTACTATTTTTGTCTCATAATTATGTTGTTGGCTTGAGTTATAGATTTTATTTATTCTTCTTGATATACATGCTTTTTGGAAGATACATGGAAAATCAGGACTTAGAAGTCCTGTCATTATTCTACAAGACCTTGAAAGTCCCGAATGAGCTTTCAATGTTGTTTTCTTAGCTTCCAAGAGTTTGAGCCAGACATGAGCTATGAATATAACCAATTGAATTTGATTCTAAGAAAAATTTTATGGTGAATAAAAGCTTGTTTCTTACCTACATCTGAGAGGAAAATAAAAGTTAAATAGGTAGTGATTGATTGGTCTTAAAATGAGTACACAGTTATTTTATTTAAGTGTTTTCATTTCTGCATATTTTGTTCCAAAGTATTTGATAGCATTTCTAACTGCCTATTACATTAATGATGTTTTATTTTTAATATAGTTCATTTCTATAGGGAAATGTTAATTGCCTGCAGTCATGTGCTAATCTGTGCTGCCAATCAATCTGGGAAGTTTTATACAGCAGTCTTGAAAATCCCTGAAGTCTCAGACCAGGCCTCAGTTTAGCTGAAGGCAGCCATGGTGCTGGGCTGGAAAGAAGAAATGTCCTCATATATGCAAACCAGAGAAATAAAGTGATGGCAAGTCACTTAAATTCTTTCTTGAACAACGTCGGGTTTTAATTAATTTATTGACACCAAATGTTCCTCTAATTAAAAGCATTACTCATGAAGAACTTTAGAGAGTCACAAAGCCATTGGATTGGCAAACACTAGAGATCTCTCTCTCGGTCCTCTCACTTTATACAGTTCAATGGAGAAGCCAAGGCTGGAAAAGATAACTTGTTCAAGGTCATACTGCCAGTCAAAGGCAGATCCAGAGATGTCAAGATAAAGGCAGATGTCCGGGAACTTAGCACTGATGTATGTCCGATGAGACAGGTCGTTGAGTTCCTTAAATTACACCTCATAGCTAGAGGCAGAACATCTATCTGTACAGCTGGCTCTGCCTTTTGTGTACCTTTACCCCAAGAATGTGGCAATGTTGTGCATTTTGTCTGAGATTACATCTCAAGTCTCACTATCTGTCTGGCTTTCTTCTCAGGACTCTTTCCCCTAAATCGATCACATTATAGCTGTGATTTACCTTTTTTAATTTGTTCATGTGTACCACTACTGACTCTTTTATTGGGCCAAAAATAGCAGGATTCTCCTCGGAGGCATTAAAACCAAATGACCCTGTTAAGCAGAGCTGGTCCTTGCTGGCCTCACTATAACTCACTTTCACAGCATTGTAAAGCATCACTGGGAACTTCAGGAAAAAAATCCTCACTTAGAGCCATTGACAAAAACTGTATTTTTTCTTTCTCCTGTTTCTTCCTTGACTTGAAAAAAAAATTCTTTGTGCTTTCCTTCTTTTAAACCAGGACATCAATCCATTTCTGGCTATCGGCCCAGGAAAGATGTGCCTGAACCCATTAGGCTGAGAGGGTTTCGTCGTGTCCCTGTACTGGAAGATGAAGTGGCCAGGATGACATCACACAAAGGAACTGGAATACGAACTATCACCCTCCCTGACACAGCAAGTAAGGCAGGAGACATTTTGCACCCAGTCTCAGCTCCTGAAGGAAAGGGAGCGTGGATGCACACACAGGCAACCAGGGCCAGAAATTCCTTCTTCTCTTACAAGCAAAAGCTTCAGAGGAACACATTATATTTAACTAAACTGAGTATGGGGAGAAGCCTCCTCTTTTCCTTTCAGTTTTATTGAGATATAATTGACATACAGCATTGCATAAGTTTAAGGTGTACAACACAGTGGCTTGACCTACGTATATCATGAAGTGATTACCACAGTAAATTCAGTTAACATCCATTGTCTCATACGGATACAAAAGAATTTTTTTGCTTGTGATGAGAACTTTCAGGATTTCCTCTTTTGACCATGTTCAAACATATAGCACTATACTGTACAGTACACTCATGCTGTATATTGCACCCCTAGTACTTACCTACCTTATAACTGGAAGCTTGTACCTTTTGACCACCCTTTTCCAATTCCCCCATTCCCTGTTCTCCACCTCCAGTCATGACAATCTGTTCTCTGTATCTATGAGTTATGTTTTTTTTAGATTCCACATACAAGTGAGATCATACAGTATTTGTCTTTCTGTGACTAATAACTCACTAAATAATTCACTCAAGATCCATCCATGTTACAAATGGCAGGATTTCCTTCTTTTTATGGCTAAGTAGTATTCCATTGTGTATATACGCCACAGTTTCTTGACCCATTCCTTTGTTGATGGACACTTAGGTGTTCCTGTGTCTTTTCTGTGACAAATAATGCCTCGGTGAACACAGGGGTGCATACATCTCTCTGACACAGTGATTTCATTTCAGGAAGTAATACCTTGAGTGGCAGTGTCCGCACATAACTCCATAGCAGCACATTCACCCTCTAGGCCAGTGGTGGTCTCGTGGGGGTTTGCTTCCTATCGAGGCGAATGGCTTTTCCCTTTCCTGCCTGCTCCCTGCTGTCTGCTCTGAGCTGAGGGATTTCCACTCAGCTTGTCATCCCTGCTTACTCTGTCTGCCTCCTTTTCCTCCGTACAGGCTGTGCTCACTTTGGATGGTAGAACACAATCATAGAAAATGACCGTAGAAGCCAAAACCATGCAAAATGATCTTAATGGAAAAAATTACGGTTGCTCTGTGATCTTCACAAATTGTTGTCTGTGAGATGAGAAAAAAATATATGTTGGTCTCTGCTCCCAGTTCCTGGCATAGAGCTCCCAAAACCCTTGTAAATTCCTAAGTGATAAGAGCACTAGGAGCATCTTTTGTTCTACTGAGGTGACTCTGGGTGGGATCCTGGGTAGCTCCTGGATGGGGGCTCATCACAACACTAAGTCATGATTAAAAGCTTAGAATTTTCAGCCCTGCCTTCATCCTCCGAAGTGGAGAGAGAGGCAGGAAATGGAGTTAGTGAGTGATCATGCCTTGGAAAGGAAGCCTCCATAAAATCCCAATAGTGAGCCAAGGCGGCGGCCCTCCGGGGCATGAACATCTGCAGGTGGTGCCGAGAAATGAAGCTCAAGCGGCCCGTGCTCACATCCTCTGGACCCTGCGACGAGTTGCACCCGACAGCCACCGCGCTCTTCATCAGACACCAACAGGGCCCCCAGATGGACTGTGACAGCCGAGACCAAGTCCGGACATTGCAAAATGTCCCATAAGTGACAAAATGACCCTGATTGTAAACTACCTCACTAAGCATGGGCAGCCTGGTTCTGGTTGTGCAAAGCTGTGGCTTCTGAACAGGAGATCTAACTTACTACCCAAACCAAGGTATCCTGAAAACATTCGAGCAGAGGAAGCATTTTTTCACCATTACATAGGAAAGGGCCACAGAGATCCAAATGGAAATGGACATTTCATGTGAGTGACTATTTCTGCCTCAGCTTGGCTTCTTGCCTAATTAACAGACACTTAGGTGGCTGAGGAGGGAAAGTTTTGTTAAAATGAACCCAGCTCTGAGTTGGACATGGAGCCTCTTGACTAGTGGCCGAGTTCCTTGTGCTGGCTTGGCAAAATTGGCAAATTTTTCTTTTCATTGTTGTTGGGTTTTGAAAATACTTCATTTCCTGGCAACAGTTTTCTTTCTCCAGTAGATAAAGGGACAGATCTCTTCCATCTATACCATATAAGACTTCCATCATCTTAGAAACTATTTTCTCAACCAGGCAGGATCCCCTGAGGACTGACTCTCACTCTCCATGGCTTCTTGACAGCTGGCTTACAACCAAGTGGTCTCCAAAAACTCCCTTTTTCTGATTGTGTATGTCACCTGGAGTCTCTTTACTGTCATCAGAAAGTTCATCTTACATGTTTGACCGCGGGGGCCATGTGTGCGTGCATGTTCTGTGCCGGTGGGCACAGTGCCGTTTTAAGCTTTTAAGAACACACACACTGTGATTAGGAAAATTAGAGATTAAGGTGGCATTCCTTCCCCTGTGCTGTCTACAAGGTGGTATAAATCTGCTATGAGCCACCTATCGCACTGATGCAGTAAACACCACTGTGTTAACCAAAAATTAACAATCTTCTATACTGGTGGCAGAGTGAATTGACACAACTTTCTGGATGACACTGTAGCGCTACAAGTCAAAAGCTTTAAAACTCAAATATCTGTACTTAGGAAATGATCTTAAGGAAATGCTCATAAGTATACACTATTAGTAAGGATTTTCATTGCAAAATAAAAAGTGAAAACAACTTAAAAGTCCATCATTTAGTCAACTATGATATATCTGTCTAATGGAAGATTTTGTAATTGTGTTTTTAAAGAATACCCCAGGAAACAGGCTAAAGTTTTTGACATAACACAGAGTGGAAGGCATTGAAGAATAAGAAACTAACATGGTTCAATGACAACTTGTATAAATATATATGTATAATTACATAGAGTAAATGACAAATAGGAAAAAAAAAATCCCAATAGTAAGGGCTCAGGGAGCTTCCAGGTCGGCAAACCATCCATATGGAGAGGTTGTGCCCCCAACTCCACAGGGACAGAAGCTCCTGTGCTCAGACTCTCCCAGACCTCCCCCTGTGTATCTCTTCATCCAGCTGCTCAACTGTATCCTTTATCATGCCCTTTAATAAGCTGGTAAATGTAAGTCAGTATTTTTCTGTGAGCCACTCTAACAAATTAACGAAACCCAAAGAGGAGGACATTGGAATTTCTGATCTGTAGCCAGTTAGAACCACAAGTGACAACCTGGGCTTGTAACCCATGTCTAAAGTGTGTGTGTTGGGGAGATAGGGATGGAGCAGGGGAGGTAGTCTCATGGGGCTGAGCCCTTAACCTGTATGAGCTGAAGCTATTTTTCAGTAGATAGCGTCAGAATTGAGTTGAACTATAGGACATCCAGCTGATGGCACAGAAAATTGCTTGGTGTGGGGAAAACCCCAACACATTTGGTGACCAGCAGTGTCAGAACTGGAGTGTTTTGTGTCAGTAGCAAATGAGACAAACAGGGAAGAAATGCATAGCACAGAAAACTGAGTTTTGCCCTACACAGAAGGAAAAAACTGAGTTTTCTTATTTACCTTGTCCAAGCATTAAAAACTCTTACTGTTGGTAGTAAAGGTAAAAAGAAATGAACAAATAGTACAATTTAGTACTCTAATTTAATACATTAGAAACTATGAGGATTGTTTAATTTCATTTATTTCTCAAAAATACTCCTTATTTCTCAAGAATAATTTGAACAGTAACTGCCTTCTTCTTGTATAATTTATGAATATGGAGCAAGTATCTTTCCAATGCCTTGGCAAGTCATCATACTGTTTTTAAAGTTGGGATCAGCTTTCAGCGTTTTATCCTTCGCATTTTCAAGGTCATGATGTATCTCCAAGAGCTCCTTTAGTGGGAAGGATTTTTGCCAGCGTCACTTCCTGAGACATGTTCATCCTTGTCGTCATTACCACTTTGAAAACTTATGTCAACAAGTCTGATTTGTTCCTACGGCTGCAGATCTAGAACAGCAGTGGTGTCAGCTCCCTACAGTTGCTATTCCTCCTGTAATTCCGTTTACATCCAATTCAGATTTCACTTGGAGCATCACCACTTCTTGTTTTTTTGCTGCACTTTCATCTGTATTGGGCAATGCCTATTTCCATTATCCATTTTTGTAAAATGTCACGTGGGTGTATCACTGGGAAATAAGGAGGGAATACAACTACGCACTTTGCTGACAGCCATTGAAAGAAGAGACATGATTGGTCATGGAGCAACCTCTTGATCTATTATTCATATAGTGATTTGTAGAACAAAGAGCCAACAGTAAAATTTGTACTTTAGGCAATTATTCATAGATAATATACTACGGTAACTAAAATTTGAACTGCGTTATTGGGGACTGATGTTATTAACTAGACTACAGTAGCTGAAATTCATGTATGTCAAAACCTGCAAAATGAGGACTGCATATATATAATTTATGTGTGTATATACATGTCATATTTTATATGGCTTTTATAGTCATGATGTAAAGGGGCTTGTCCTGCTTCTGCTCAGGCAAAAATGGAAAATCTATGTCAGTAATTTTCTGTTCTTCTTCAACTAAGGAAGTTATTTATACCCCAATCTCATTAAAAACTAGCCCAAACAAATTAGACATACAGGCCATGATTTGAACAGGAAAGCTCAATATTATAAAGACGTCAGTCACTTCTTCACAGATGTATCTATTAATATAACAAACCCAGTTGAAACCCCAATGGAATTTTACAGGGAAGAGAGTCTTGATTAAATAATTCTAAAATTCATCTGGAAAAATAAACACTAGAGAAAAGGCAAGAAAAGATTTCAAAACAGTTACTGGACAGGTGCTGTACTAACAGATATTAAAATAAAGCCTAAAGCTATAATAATTAAAATAACAAACTGGCACAAGAATAAGCAAATTTAGTATATGATAAAGCTGGCAGTTCCACTCAGTAGCAAAGAGATGAACTGTTTGGTAATGGCTCATTTAAAGGAGTGGTGCAAGGACTTCCATTCCCCTGAGGACCAGTGAATAGAAACGGGAATAATGAGAAACCATATTTAACTAACAAACTGTCAGATATTTAGGAGAACATTAATTCCCAGTGTTGATGATATTGCGGTGAAAGTGCAAATTGTCACATTTCTGAAGAATATCAATATAAATGCCTCTAAAACAATCATATCCTTCAACCCAGCATTATGAGGAGTCAGGCTCCAGGATAAGAGCCTCTTTGAAAACTTACACAGGCAATTACAAAGGTTTTACCTGGCAGGACTACCAGAAACTGCCCTCCCCGCTACAGAATCAGCACACAGGCAGGCATGGCCATCTCTGAAAGGAGATGCAGTCAAGGACCAGGCCTCCTTGCCGGTCAAAATCCTCACATATTTCCATGCTGAGCCTGGCACCTTCATTCCTAGGTCTCTACCTGAGGCCTTGGGCAGAGGCCTCCCTCTGGGGGAGAGGGGAAGCCTGGAGGGCGTTCCCTGCTCTGGCTCAGTACCTAGTGCTTTTTCCCTCGTAGCCCTTCCCTCTGGTGCTCCCCACAATCCCAGAGGCGGTAAGACTGTGGAGCCTTTGTTCGGGGCTCCCTTAACAGGGAGACGGTCTCCAAGTCTGTGCTGATGCACCTGACCCTCCACCAGTACAAAGTTCCATGGGGAAAACTGAAGAGGAGGAGACAGCACATTCTCCAGTGCTACCTTTTACTTTAACTATTGCAGAAAGTGAGTAAAGCCTTGACTATAACTTTAATTTTGGCTCATTGTTGTTCTAAGTGACTCCAACACTTGACAGCTCAGCTGTTTCTCCAGGTCAGACAAGTTCCCAAGAACTTACATTTCTGAGAAATGATTCCAAGGAAATACTAAAACAAGTGTGCCAAGTGACATATAAAGATGTTTCACAGAGTGGGTTGTTTAGAATAAGGGAGTGCTTTTAAGAAACCTAACTGCTCAGCAAAAGGGGACTATTAACATAAATTAAAATGCAGTTATAGATTGAAATACGAGACAAACACTACAAACGACATATTAATTTATATTTATTGGCATGGAAATACGCCTCCAAATAATGTTAAAGAGAAAAAAGTGGCATAATATGGCATGTATAGTAAGGTTCCATCTTGATTTAAATATGCATGTACCTGTGTATGTATGCACACCTATACATACATGTAAGCTACAGATAAAAGTCTGGAAGGATGACCATTCCACATTTTGATTGTGCTTACTCTGTGTAAAGAATTTTTATGACTATTTTCTGTATGTTATCCAATAAAATTCTCGAAAGTAAGTGTTATTGTTATACTCATTTTGCAGATCAGAAATCTGATGCATGGAATATTTAAATAACCTGCCTGAGGTCACAGCTAGTAAGTGATGACACTAAGATTTTAACACAAGTACCCTAACCACAGAACCAACCCATTCTGAGGATTCCAGTAAAGCAGCCTGACCAAGCCAGGATCCATGGTAGCCGCTGGTAGTGAAAACAGTACTGATTGTTCGGTTTTTATGCTTTTCAATGTTGTTTGAATTTTTTTTTAATATATTACTTTTATCACTTAAAATTTGTATTTTTAATGAATGAATATAGGCAGAGTAAAATGTTTCTCTTAGAATTGAGTCTTTTTTCACCTTTAGTCAGAGAGGCCTTCAGCTGCAAATAATAGAATGTCTGCTCAACATTAAACAAAGAGGAATTTCATTTTCTCACATAAAAATCTGGAGGTAGGTAATTCAAGGTTGGTTTTCCTGGTCAAAGATGTTACCAGGCATCCAGACTCTAACTTTCCACTGTAGCATCTTTAATGCTCTGGCTCTTGGCCTCATGGTTGTAGGATAGATAGTGGACCTTTAGGCATCATGTCTGAGTTACAGGTGCATGGAAGGAGGGGATGATAAAGTAATCAGGAAGGTGTCTTGACGGGACCTCAGCACATGTATTTACATCTCACAAGCCAAAGCTATGTTACGTGGCTACTGCCAACTGGAAGGCCATCAAGAACTGGAAAGACTCTGAGATTTTACCTTACTGCAAGCTAACAAATTAGTCTGCCACAGTTTCATGGATGCTGGCAGAAGGCATCTGAGGTTCCCGGGTCAGAGATAACTTTATCACTCACAGCACAGCAGGCAGGATTCGTGTCTGCACTGGTTCCCCTTGGAGCACCCCTCCAGCACAGTGCCAGGAGGGCAATGTCTAGGCTGACACTCAGAGCACAGTAGGTTTGTGTCACAAACAAGAAACCCCGAGCTTAGTAAGCCCCACCTTTTAAAGGGGTTGTCAGAAAATATGCCCAATCTACACCCCAGAGGAAAATATCATCTTTATTATCATGCCCTCTGCGTAAGAGTATGACAGCATCTGCCAAGGCCCTTAGCTATACAAACATCTTTGAAATAACAGACCAGAGCAGAGCAGACTCTGACACAAGACGGGAAGAAATACAAGAGGCTTTTGAAGAATTGTCTCCTAGTGAAGGCCACCTCCAGCTAAGGAGAAAAAAGTTGTGGATGGAAGTTGTGTTAGCCAACCAAAAGTATTTGTCACCTGCCTCTAACATTATCCTATGCTATCATTAAGCCAAGAACAATTAACTAGCAAACACTTTCTCTACTGATATATTAGTTTCCCATTAATGCCGTAACCACACACTTAGTGGCTTAAAACAATATGAATTTGCTACTTACAGTTCTGGAGATCAGAAGTCCAAACTCAGTTTCATAGGGCTGACATCAAGGTGTCGGCAGTGCTAATTCCTTCTGAAGGGACAGTCTTTTCCCTTACCTTTTTCAGCTTCTAATGGCCACCGGTACTCCTTGGCTTGTGACACCTCCGTCTATCTTCAAATCATATAACTTCAGTCTCTGCATCTCTCATCATATCGCCACCTCCTCTAGCTCTGACTCCTCCTGGTTCCCTTTTAGAAGGACTGCTGTGATTTCACTGGAACCACCTGGGTAATCCAGGAGACTCTCCCATTTCAAGACGTTTAGCTTAATTACATCTGCAGAGGATTGCCATGCAAGGGATATTCCCAGGTTCTGGTGATTAGAACCTCAGCATGTCCGGGAGGCCTCAACACCTCTGTTCAGCATACTACAACTGACTTCAGTAAATAAAATGTTAGCTATTTCTTTAAATGTCATATATTGTTGGACTTCATTAATTCAGAATCAAATCAAAAGAGTGATACCTGCAGATACAAATAGGACAAACTTAAGTTTTCACTTACTTAATAAGCCCTTTATTCTGAGATTCTTCAGATTCATATTGTAAATAATATTGCAAAGATAATGTTTCCAAACCTAACAATAAAGTGTTTTTAAGCAGCCTTATTAAACACTGTAAATGCACCTATTTCATATACTGCCCTTTACAAATTGTTTACTATAGTTTAATGTGGGCCCCCTAAGGGCCTCTACTAAGCAAATCTTCACATTATTGAACCAAAGGACTACAGAATTTTAGTGCTGAAATGCATTCCAGGCTAACCTTTGCCCAGAGCAAGAACTCCTTTCCCCATTTCTGACAGGTGGTTAAGCAGGTTATGTTTGCATATCGCTGGTAATAGCGGGGACCCAGTTTAAAGAGACAGGCCTTGATTAGAGTATTGCATTAGATGGTGTCCTGAAGAGGGTACTGGCTTTGGAATTAGGTTGGCCTGGGTTCAAAGTCAGTTCTGCCACTTAGAGATGGTGTGACAGTGAGTGTGGTGGTCACTTTTATGTGTCAGCTTGGCTAGACTCTAGTCCCCAGTTAGTTAATCAAACACTAATCTAGGTGTTTCTGTGAAGGTATTTTGTAGGTGCGATTAACATCTATAATCAGTTAACTTTAAGAAAGGAAGACTATCCTAGACAATTTGAGTGGGCCTGATTCAATCATTTGAAAAGTCCAGAGTGGAACTAAGGCTTCCCTGAAGAAGGAATTCCACTTGTGGACTGCAACTTCAGGTCCAGCCAGACAATGCCAGCCTGTCCTTCCTAATAGCCTGGATTCTGGAGTTGCCTAATCAGCCCTCACAATCATATACACCAAGTTTTTGCTAGATTGCCCCCCCCGCCTCTCTCTCTACCTCTACCTGTCTCCTACTTCTGGTGGAACCCTGATTGATATGGTGAGTAAATTATTACCCTCTGATTTTTTATTGCTTCATCTGTAAAATGGACATAGTAACAATTCCACAGTTTTGCTGTAAGATTTATATTTGATAATTTGATAATTGAGGTAAAGCACCCAGCATGGTGACTGGCATATAGTAGGCCCTTAAGAAATAAAGATCCCATCTAACCCCCCTTTCAATTTATTAGATGATTTTTCCCTCACTTGAACTTTAAGTCTGCTTTTCTATAGCTTATCTCCCCTAACCCTAATCCTGCCTCTGAAACCAAATGCAGTATGTCTGTTTCAGCAGTCACATGGTTTCCATCAGAATATTTGAACCCAGCCATTTTGCATGCATTTAGTTCTACATGAGTGGGTGATTTAGGAGGGCTCAGGCAGACATACTTCTCATCACTTCACATGGCTGTAGAGCAATTTCAGACAACCTCATTTGGGGTAGCCTGGCTGGCTGAGAGGGCTGGACAATTAGGCATTATAAGTTTCCTCTGCTGTGTCTTATATCCATCTTCAGACTAACACAGGGATGTTCTTATGGCTTGTGTAGAGAATCAGATGAACAAGCCGATCGTGCAAGAAGGGAAGAATAAAGCACCAGTGCATTCCAGGGCTGTGCTTGGTTCACACTTGCTAACGTTCTACTGGCCAAAGCAAGTCACAAGGCCAAGCTCAGAAGCAAAGGACTAGATTGTTTTAAGGCACGGTGCTTGGATAGATGGAAGCCACTAAGTGAGGCTATTCACATAACTAATCTATCACAGCCTGCTCTCCAGCCACCATTATTCATAAATCCTCCCACATGCGAAATATATTCATCCCCTGTAAATGCCTCTAAAAATCATCTCCAAGCCTGGCCTTCCAGCTCAAAGCCCATGATTTTATAATCTGCATCAGATCAGATGTAGCTCTTCTTTACCTTGAGATTAGGAACAACTGGATTATTGAGAATATAAATAAATATGACCAAGTTCTCACATGTGCAGGCTAGGGCAACTAACTTCATGGCCCCCGCCTGGATGACAAAAATTATAAGATGGCATCAGCTGCAAGACCCAGCCCAGGTTCAGGTGCAGTCATATGTAGGGGGAAAGTGTCTTAGAATTGATGGACTATGATAAGTTTGAGAGTGATCAGCATATAGAAGGCATTTGAGGCCATATAGTATATGTAAAAAAGTATGAGCAATGAGTATATGTAGAAAAGAGGTCACAGAACTCAGTCCTTCGACACTCCAATACGTAGAGAGTAGGAAGGTGAGGAATATCCTGCAAAGAGCTGCAGTGTACAGTTAATGAGGCGGGAGGAGAGCCAAGAGAAGCGCTGTGCCAGGGCCTAAGTGAAGAAATCATTCCAAGAGGAAGGAGTGGCCAGCTGAGTCAGACACCACTGACAGAGAGAGGAAGAGTAGGACTGAGAACCAACCCAGGCAGGCAGCAATGTGAAGGTCACTGGTGACCTCAGTAAGAGCTGTTTCAGGGAAATGGTAGGGGCAAAGCTTGATAATCATGGGTTCTGGGTTCAAGAAGGAATGGGAGGTCCAGAAGTGTGAAAGGTGAGTAAGAACATTTAAAAGGAGTTTTGCTAGAAATGGTAGCTAAGCAATAGGACAGTAGCTGGGGGGTGATATCAGGCCAAGGGATGGCTTTTTAAGGTGGAAGATACTGAAGAGTGTCTGGATGCTAATGGGGATGATCCAGTAGAGAGGGGCTGGCCGTGGCGGAAGCAAGGGCAGCACCCCGGGAGGACAGGAAGGTCACGCCTGTGTGGAAGGATGCGCTGGGGGGTGGTTACTGCCAAGGGCTGCTTTCTGAGTGAGGCTAGCCTTCTCTCTGCTGAGGGTGATGGAAGGTGCAGGAGCAGAAGATAGTGACTAGCACCTCCCATAATTTTTTGGTAGATATTCTTGAGTTTGGTAAATAATCTATATTTGTTATTGATGCAAAATATGTTTAGACTATAAAGATTAATTTTCTTTTCCATTCCACTACCCATTCCTATCATTGCTATTTTGTTTTTATTGCACTTTCCAGAGCTGCTATGAGAAGGTTAAACAGTGACCCTGCAAGCATCTTTGATTTGTTTCTGAAATTAATGGAAATTCTTCTAATGTTTCCCTACTGAGTGGGATACAGTGGCTGTTTTGGAAGGGAGCTACTTTTTCAAATTAAGAAAGTTCTCTATTTCTAAAGTTTTCAATGGAAACGTGTGATTTTTATCAAATTCTGGTTATCTATTGGTCATATAATTTTTCTTACTTAAGTTCTTGATATACTATACTAACAGATATTTTTTTATTCCCTAGAAAACTGACTGGACTTTAGCTCGAATATTAAGAAATGCCCACTGAATGGGAACTGGGAATGGATTTTAAGTTAAAAAAAAACAAATGGTATCGTCCAATTGTTTGTGGTATTTTTGCTGTGGGAGCCCTCCGGGAAGACTCTAGGAGGAAGGAATGGAACCAGTGACACTGGAGTCTGTCTGAAAGCCTGTTATTGTTATGCAGGCTGCATCCTCCCCGCACAGATCATTCCAAACTCATTACAGAGAAAATTATGAATTAAAAGCAGTTGATGCAAAATTTAAATTCCATTTTTTCCCTTGCTGGCTCTAAGGCATGAAACAACTACAGGTCTGTCTTTCTACTCACTAGATGGCCCTCACATTTCTTATTTCGTGATTATTCCCACTCTTTCAAGAGAGAGGGAAAAAATCTGAAAACATCTCTTTAAAGAAAAAAATGGTATTAGAGGGCAACTTGGCATAATCCTCTGCTTTTAAACAAGTCAATATCAAAAATATAAATTCCATTTCCCTCTTTGATTACAACTTTCAGTTAAACTATAGACCTGCCATTTAAATGTGCTCTTCAAGTGAGTGATGGCACTACTATTCCTCACTGTTTCAGTAAGTGCATTTGCATCCTTGCTTTCTTGCAGTGTTGATTTCAAGTTGACTTGAGATTACAGCTACTGACAGAAAGACCTATCTCGGAACAGGAAAGCATGCTCTAGGCTTCTCCCCCTTTGTCTATCACACAGGACAGTTCAATGCAGGGCAGGAAGAGATGGAGAGGTTGGTGCGCCTGAGCCTCACTGCTCTTCTGTGTTCGTCATGTCACTGTGTAAAGGCAGCTGTGCTCTGACACTTTCCCAAGAGCCTCAGCAATCCAATTCTCTATTTTACAGTGCCTGTGAAATGTGCATCCCCAGGCTCTGCATATAAAGCATAATTAAAACAGGCTTTCCTCCTAGGAGCCAGAATGTCCTTTCTATTGCCAGTTCTTAGAACCAGAGGGAGAGGTTTCAGGATGCCAATCCCTCTACAAAGTGTCTATCCTGCTATATGGAGCCTAAGAATGCTGAAGAGACTCACACCCAGTGTACGGCACTTCAGTATGCAACATGAGACACAGGAAAGGCCTAGGTCTTAGGCATCCTCTAAGTTTTAAATAAATTCCTACATGAACTGGACATGTGTCTATAGACATATAGCCAGGATTTGGACATATTAGATGTGATCCTTTAAATCTAAGTTCAGTTGATGGATTCACAAGTTCACCTATTCCTTTAATCTTAGGCAGATATCAGACTGACCTGAAGAATAACAATTGCTGCCATTATTTAATAGATATTTCAAACCACCAAAATTTCACACAAAATAGTGTTTCAGCAGGGGTGCTCTTGCAGTCTTACCTGAATTTATGTTCTAGCAAGCCCCACATAGCCATATTTGAAAATCACCAACCCTGCAGTACCGTGGAAGCACTGTGGTTTTCTTAATTTGGCCCATGAAGGGAAGCACCACAGGGTTAGGAGCTGCATGCTTTGTAGTGGAATGACCCTTCTGACAGCTGTTGAAAGTAATGGAATGTCATCAGATGTCCTATCAGTTTACAGGAGTCAGCATGGTGCTATAGTGGTCAAAAGCAGGGCTTAGGTGCCTGCCTCCGTTGTTTTCCTGCTGTGCAACTTAGTTCCTTAGAAGCCTCTCTTCTTTCGTCTGTAAAATGGCAATGATAATAGTGTTTTAGTCATAGGATTATGAAAAGTGTCTTCTATAGTTACAGAATTTTGATATGATAAGATGATTGATAGATACTCAGACAGACAGACCCAGGGCTATGAGGAGTGTCTCTATAGTGTCTGGTACAAAGTAAACACTCCAGGAGAGCCATCATGATATCCATGCTGTTGAATTTGAGGATGACTGTACTGATACAGTCCTGAAGACTGGTATTAAGGGAAATGTCAGTAAAGCAAGTTAGACTCTTTCAAGTTACTTTCAGTTTCTCTTCAAAGATGTATCCTTGGCTGAAGCCATTATAGGAGACTGTCATCAAATGGAATTACCACTCTTCTCATTTGACCCTGAATGTCTGTGACTTCCCACC
Source organism: Smutsia gigantea (assembly GCA_032199065.1). Taxonomy (NCBI): domain Eukaryota; kingdom Metazoa; phylum Chordata; class Mammalia; order Pholidota; family Manidae; genus Smutsia; species Smutsia gigantea. The sequence continues at coordinate 135,776 of JAVSCE010021807.1, read as the reverse complement.
CATGCTCAGAGGTCTAGCTCGCCACTCTCTTTAGAATAACTTTACCCTTGGAAGATTCTTTTACCTGATTTGCATGAGCAGTGAGTGACAGCATGTTGGGATGGTGGGAGTGGTATCACACCTCCCATAACAAGAGCTGTGCTTCCCCTTTTATAAGCAAAATGCATTTATATGGATAATAACTGATGACATTTTATATTTTTTATTTTATAAAATTTCCATTTTGACTTTCTACTAAGGAAAATAGATGTGTACTGTATAGTATAAAAGTGAATCTAGATGATACATTTCAATATTTACATAGACACTAACTGTCCATCAGCAGATGAATGGATAAAGAAGATGTGGTACATATGCACGATGGCTATTATTCAGCCATAAGAAGAAAACAAATCCTACCATTTGCAACAACATGGATGGGGCTAGATGGTATGCTCAGTGAAATAAGCCAGGCAGAGAAAGACAAGTACCAAATGATTTCCCTCATTTGTGGAGTATAACAATGAAGCAAAACTGAAGGAACAAAACAGCACCAGACTCACAGAATCCAAGAAGGGACTAGTGGTTACCAAAGGGGAGGGGTTGGGGAGGGTGGGTGGAAAGGGAGGGAGAAGGGGATTGAGGGGCATTATGATTAGCACACATAATGTAGGGGGATCATGGGGAAGGCAGTACAGTGCAGAGAAGACAAGCAGTGACTCTGTGGCATCTTACTATGCTGATAGACAGTGACTGCAGTGGGGTGTGGGGGGGACTTGATAATATGGTGAATGTAGTAACCATAATGTGGCTCATGTGAAACCTTCATAAGATTGTATATAAATTATACCTCAGTTAAAAAATATATATTTATATAGACACAAAAGTTAAGTATTGGTTGGGATCTGTAATTTGGAAACTTAACATGTTAATTATCACTACCCGGTTAGCGTAATAAAATCTTGTTATTTAGATTGAACAGATTTGAATTTTTAAAAATTCAGACAATGCTAAACCAGGTGTGCAATGCCAAATCCCATATAGAAGGTTGACTTTTATCTTTTTTGGCACATAGAATATTTATTTCTGCCATTTTCCTTTCTTCACACATCCAGAAGATCTGCAACCAGCCATGAGAATTTATGGAAGGAGTTTGCTCACATCCCAGGTTAAGATTTGCCATCTGGAGGTATTGTTGGGCATGGGCATAGAGGCTTATATAATTTTTCCAGGACATTCTTCACCCTTATCTATGTCTCCAGAGAGAAAAAAGTCATAAATCTAGATAAGTCTATAATTTGTCTTTGTTCAAAAGACCTTTTCTTAAAAACATGGACCAATCAGGTTAAACATGTACATAAATTTGTAGCATGGAATGTTTACAAAACTTTGCTACAATGCTACAACTGACCAAAACTATGTGAAACAGGCCCAGGATGACCCAGTGACAGGTGCCAGTCTAGACCAGATGTCACAAGAATTAATTTCTCTGAATCCCACCCTATGGTCTTTCTCCTGGCTCCCTTTATCCCAAGGATTTCTTGTAACTCATATTTATTCCTTCTTTTCACCTTCTGAAAATCACCACAAACTTTCCTTTAAGGTTCTTATGCTTCACTGGCAACAAAAGGTCTCATGTTAACTTGAACTTTCTTTTTTCTGGAGAGGTTTTGTGGTTTAGGTTGGTCAGATTTACTTGAAAATTGAGATGTGAGTAGATAATAATTTGATCAGTGCACATTTCACTCCACATGAGGTCTCTTGAAAGATTACCTAAGGGTATTGCTGAATAATTTTGGTAGGATCAACCATAGGTGTTATATTGCCTGAAACCTGAAGTTACATAGTAGTACGACTATCCAACACACTGTTATACAGCTCATTTAGGACTTCCGGGAAGATGGCGGCGTGAGCAGGGCTGCAGAAATCTCCTCCCAACACTATATTTATCTATGAAAACACAGCAAATACATCCATTCCTAAAAGAGAGACCAGAATACACAGGAAAGCGCACAGCGTGCACCTACACCCAAGAGGACTCAGCACACCAAGAGGTGGGTAAGATATGGAGCTGCGACCCGGTGGGACCCGAGCACTCCCCCACCCCAGCGCACCGGCAGGAGGACAGGATTCAGAGCCGGGAGGGAGTGGAAGTACACCCCGCGAAGTAGCCAGCCCAGTGATTTGCGTGGGGAGCGCTGACCCACATCACGCAGTGCAGTGGAGATAGGAGTGACAGAGGGGCAGGATCTGGGCGGGGAACGCGCCAGGGTGCTTGCAGCCGGCTCCCGGGAAGGAAAAAAAAAAGCGCGTGCTTTCTTCAGCGGTCTTAAAGGGACATGTGCCCAGCGGAGGAGCCGGATCGCCCCAGCACACTCAGCCCATCAGGCTGGGAGTCCTGGGGAGTTTCAGACACCTTAGCTGGTGACTGGGGAAGCATAGCCATACTTAAACTTCTCACTGAGATCAACAGCCTCCTATTTGTTCCCACCCCTGCCAGAGTGATAAAGGGCCCTGCAGAGCGGCGCGGCCATGGCTGCGGAATAGTGGGGCAACAGCACCACCTACAGCATTCCCACAGAATCTACTCCCGGTGGGCATTTTTGTTTTGTTTGTTTTGTTTTTTGTTTTTTCTTTTCTTTCTTTTTTTTCCTTTTTTTCTTCCTTTCTTTTTTCATTTTTTTTCTCTTTTTAAAGTCTTAAAGAGCACAGCTGCCATACGTGGCAACTATCAGTGACCAATTCTATAGCCATGAAAAGACAGAGGAATATGGTTCAGACCAAAATCTACCAGACAACCCCAGAGAGGGAGCCTGAAGGGATGGAAACGCACAGTCTTCCTGAAAAAGAATTCAGAATAAAAGTCATAACCATGCTGATGGACCTACAGAGAAATGTGCAAGAGCTGAGGGAGGAAGTGAGGGAACTGAGGAAAGACAATGCAGAAAGCAGACAAGCGATCGACGGGCTTAACAGCAGAATGGATGAGATGCAAGAGACTGTTAATGGAATAGAAATCAGAGAAAAGGAATACAGAGAAGCTGAGGCAGACAGAGATAAAAGGATCTCTAGGAATGAAAGAGTATTAAGAGAACTGTGTGACCAATCCAAACGGAACAATATTCGCATTATAGGAGTAGCAGAGGAAGAAGAGAGAGAAAAAGGGATAGAAAGTGTCTTTGAAGAAATAATTGCTGAAAACTTTCCCTGGCTGGGGAAGGAAATAGTCTCGCAGTCCACCGAAGCTCATAGATCTCCCAACACAAGGGACCCAAGGAAGACAACACCAAGACACATAATAATTAAGATGGCAAAGATCAAAGATAAAGACAGGGTATTAAAGGCAGCTAGAGAGAGAAAAAAGCTCACCTACAAAGGAAAACCCATCAGACTATCATCAGACTTCTCAACAGAAACCTTACAGGCCAGAAGAGAATGGCATGATAGATTTAAAATAATGAAACAGAAGGGTCTCGAACCAAGAATATTGTATCCAGCATGATTATCATTTAAATATGATGGAGGGATTAAACAATTTCCAGACAAACGAAAGTTGAGAGAGTTTGCCTCCCATAAACCACCACTACAGGATATCTGAAATGGACTGCTCTAGATGGAAGCACTCCTAAGGCTAAAAAGATGTCACCAGAGAAAATAAAATCATAGCAAAGAAAGCAGACCATCCAAATACTAACTAAAGGCAAAGAATAAAACATGTAGTATATAAAGAATGGAGAAGGAGGAATAAGAAGGGAGAGAAATAAAGAAACATCAGACGGTGTTTACAATAACTTAACAAGAAAGTTAAGTTAGATTGTTAGATAGTAAAGAAGCAACCCTTGAACCTTTGGTAACCACGAATCTAAGGCCAGCAATGGCAATAAGTACACATCTATCAATAATCACCCTAAATGTAAATGGACTGAATGCACCAATCAAAAGACACAGAGTAACACAATGGATAAAAAAGCAAGACCCATCTATATGCTGCTTACAAGAGACTCACCTCAAATCCAAAGATATACACAGACTAAAAGTGAAGGGATGGAAAAAGATATTTTATGCAAACAACAAGGAGAAAAAAGCAGGTGTTGCAGTACTTGTATCAGACAAAACAGACTTCAAAACGAAGAAATTAGCAAGAGATAAAGACGGAAATTACATAATGATAAAGGGGTCAGTCCAACAAGAAGATATAACCATTATTAATATATATGCACCCAACACAGGAGTGCCAGCATATGTGAAACAAATACTAACAGAATTAAAGGAGGAAATAGAAAGCAATGCATTCATTTTAGGTGACTGCAACACACCATTCACTCCAAAGGACAGATCAACCAGACAGAGAATAAGTAAAGACAAAGAGGCACTGAACAACACACTAGAAAAGATGGACCTAACAGACATCTACAGAACTCTGCACCCGAAGGCAGCAAGATACACATTCTTCTCAAGTGCACATGGAACATTTTCCAGAATAGACCACATACTAGGCCACAAAAAGAACCTCAGTAAATTCAAAAATATTGAAATCGTACCTACCAAGTTCTCAGATCACAAAGGTATAAAACTAGAAATAAATTTTAGAAAGAAACCAAAAAAGCTTACAAATATATGGAGACTTAACAACATTTTCCTAAATAATCAATGGGTTAATGACCAAATCAAAACAGAAATCAAAGAATATATGGAGACTAATGACAACAAAAACACAAAGCCACAACTTCTGTGGGATGCAGCAAAGGCAGTTCTAAGAGGAAAGTATATTGCAATCCAGGCCTATTTAAAGAAGGAAGAACATTCCCAAATGAAAAGTCTAAAGACACAATTACTGAAATTGGAAAAAGAAGAACAAATGAGGCGCAATGTCACCAGAAGGAGGGACATAATAAAGATTAGAGAAGAAATAAATAAAATTGAGAAGAATAAAACAATAGAAAAAATCAATAAAACCAAGAGCTGGTTCTTTGAAAAAATAAACAAAATAGATAAACCACTAGCCAGACTCATTAAGAGGAAAAGAGAATCTACACACATAAACAGAATCAGAAAGGAGAAAGGAAAAATCACGACGGACGCCAGAGAAATGAAAAGAATTATAAGAGAATATTATGAGAATCTATATGCTAACAAGCTGGAAAACCTAGAAGAAATGGACAACTTCTTAGAAAAATACAACCTTCCAAGACTGACCAAGCAAGAAACAGAAAAACTAAACAGACCAATCACCAGTGACGAAATCGAATTGGTAATCAAAAAACTACCCAAGAACAAAACCCCTGGGCCTGATGGATTCACCTCTGAATTCTACCAGACATATAGAGAAGAAATAACACCGATTCTCCTTAAAGTTTTCCAAAAAATAGAAGAGGAGGGAATACTTCCAAACTCATTCTATGAAGCCAGCATCACTCTAATACCAAAACCGGGCAAAGACCTCACCAAAAAAGAAAATTACAGACCAATATCCCTGATGAACGTAGATGCAAAAATACTCAACAAAATATTAGCAAACCGAATTCAAAAATACATCAAGAGGATCATACACCATGATCAAGTGGGATTCATCCCAGGGATGCAAGGATGGTACAACATTCGAAAATCCATCAACATCATCCACCACATCAACAAAAAGAAGAACAAAAACCACATGATCATCTCCATAGATGCTGAAAAAGCATTTGACAAAATTCAGCATCCATTCCTGATTAAAACTCTCAACAAAATGGGTATAGACGGCAAGTACCTCAACATCATAAAGGCTATATATGACAAACCCACAGCTAACATCATACTTAACAGCGAGACGCTGAAAGCTTTTCATCTAAGATCGGGAACAAGACAGGGATGCCCACTCTCTCCACTGTTATTCAACATAGTACTGGAGGTCCTAGCCACAGCAATCAGACAAAACAAAGACATACAAGGCAACCAGATTGGTAAAGAAGAAGTCAAATTGTCACTATTTGCAGATGACATGATACTCTACATAAAAAACCCTAAAGACTCCATTTCAAAACTACTAGAACTAATATCTGAATTCAGCAAAGTTGCAGCATACAAAATTAACACACAGAAATCTGTTCCTTTCATATATACTAATGATGAACTAACAGAAAGAGAAATCAGAAAAACAATTCCATTCACAATTGCATCAAAAAGAATAAAATACTAGGAATAAACCTAACGAAGGAAGTGAAAGACCTGTACTCTGAAAACTACAAGACACTCCTAAGAGAAATTAAAGAGGACACTAACAAATGGAAATGCATCCCATGCTCTTGGCTAGGAAGAATAAATACTGTCAAAATGGCTATACTACCTAAAGCAATCTACAGATTCAATGCAATCCCTATCAAACTACCAACAGCTTTCTTCAATGAAATGGAACAAATAATTCTAAAATTCATATGGAACCACAAAAGACCCCGAATAGCCAAAGCAATCCTGAGAAGGAGGAATAAAACAGGGGGAATTACACTCCCTGACTTCAAGCTCTACTACAAAGCCACAGTAATCAAGACAATTTGGTATTGGCACAAAAACAGACCCACAGACCAGTGGAACAGAATAGAAAATCCAAACATTAACCCAAACATATACAGTCAATTAATATTTGATAAAGGAGCCTTGGATATACAATGGGGAGATGACAGCCTCTTCAGCAGCTGGTGTTGGAAAAACTGGACAGCTACAGGTCAGAAAATGAAACTGGACTACTGTCTAGGCCCATACACAAAGGTAAACTCAGGGTGGATCAAGGACCTGAATGTAAGTCATGAAGCTGTAAAACTCTTAGAAAAAAACATAGGCAAAAATCTCTTGGACATAAACATGAGCAACTTCTTCATGAACATATCTCCCCGGGCAAGGGAAACAAAAGCAAAAATGAACAAGTGGGACTATATCACGCTGCAAAGCTTCTGTACAGCAAAGGACACCATCAGTAGAACAAAAATAAATCCTACAGTATGGGAGAATATATTCATAAAAAACGTATCTGATAAAGGGTTGACATCCAAAATATATAAAGAACTCATGCACCTTAAGAAACAGAAAGCAAATAATCCAATTAAGAAATGGGCAGAGGACAAGAATAGACACTTCTCCAAAGAAGAAATTCAGATGGCCAACAGGCACATGAAAAGATGCTCCACATCGCTAATCATCAGAGAAATGCAGATTAAAACCACAATGAGATATCACCTCACACCAGTGAGGATGGCCAACATCCAAAACACAAACAACAACAAATGTTGGCGAGGATGTGGAGAAAAGGGAACCCTCCTACACTGCTGGTGGGACTGCAAATTAGTTCAACCATTGTGGAAAGCAGTATGGAGGTTCCTCAAAAAACTCAAAATAGAAATACCATTTGACCCAGGAATTCCACTCCTAGGAATTTACCCTAAGAATGCAGCAGCCCAATTTGAAAAAGACAGATGCACCCCTATGTTTATTGCAGCACTATTTACAATAGCCAAGAAATGGAAGCAACCTAAGTGTCCATCAGTAGATGAATGGATAAAGAAGAGCTGGTACATATACACAATGGAATATTATTCAGCCATAAGAAGAAAACAAATCCTACCATTTGCAACAACATGGATGGAGCTGGAGGGTATTATGCTCAGTGAAATAAGCCAAGCCGAAAAAGACAAATATCAAATGATTTCACTCGTATGTGGAGTATAAGAACAAAGAAAAAATACTGAAGGAACAAAACAGCAGCAGACTCACAGAACCCAAGAACAGACTGGTAGTTACCAAAGGGAAAGGGACTGGGGAAAATGTGTGGGAAGCGAGGGATAAGAGGGAAAAAGGGGCATTACGATTAGTAAACGTAATGTTGGGTGGGCCCGGGGAGGGCTGTACAACTCAGAGAAGACAAGTAGTGATTCTTAGCATCTCACTACACTGATGGACAGTGACTGTAATGGGGTTGGTGGGGGAGACCTGATGAAGGGGTAGATTAATAACCATAATATTGCACAAGTAATTGTAGTTTAATGATAATAAAATAAATTATATTTTAAAAAAGCTCATTTAAATCTACATAGGTGTATTAATGGTGGTCTTTCTAAGATATTTAAAATAAGTTGATGTGGTTGAGGACATCCTAAGGACAAGTTTTATACCAGGCAAAATTTAAAAGGAATCACCCTTTTGGCCCTTTGAGTATCTTGTGCTTAAAAATAATGAAACTATGTCTTTTAGAAAATTTAAAACTGCCATAGAGCCTTATTGAGGCCCTTATTCTGAAAGTAAATCATTTGTTAAGTCAGACATTATGCTTCAATTAAAAATACTAGCAAATGACAGAGGATTAAAGATAGCTGTGTGAGAGGTGAGACAGAGGCTACCTCCTGAAACCGCACATAATATGAAAACATAACTAATACAACTACTCTTGAAAGAGTAACAGAAAAGAGGACTGCAACAAACTACATACATCTGGAGACGAGAGCAGACCTCACAGAAAAAGGGTAATGTACTAAAGCTGTAGTCCTGGGGGATCCAAGCCCTTCCCCCACCCCAGCTCACCTGCAGGAGGAAGAGGAACAGAGCAGGGAGGGAGTGGAGATCTGGGACTGCTGAATACCCAACTCTGGAGATCTGCTCTGGGAGCACAAACCTACATTTCATGGTGCTTGCATGATACTCTCATAATTAGGTGGTTAGAAAGCTAAGACAGGCAGAATTCCTGGAGAGACTGAGATTCCAGCTGCTTGTGGAAAGCCGGGATCCATATCCAGCTGCTCGGGGACAAAAGAAAGGAGGGCAGTCTCAGAGTCTTCCTAAGGAGGAACCCTTAGCAAGAGGGCTGCTAAAGGGGCAAGGATTGCACAGAGCTTACTGCTCAGAAGAAAGGAAAGGCAGACAAAATTGTCCAGGTGCACTCTGCCCAGCAGATTGGGAGCTTTCACAATCTTCAGGTGCTCCAGCTCCCTGGCTGCCTATACAGCTTCAAGAACCCCTCCTGTGACAGGCAGACTACAGCACCTTTCTCCTGGCCAGCTCCAACAGGCTTGAAAACTACGAAACCCTACCCTGGCAATAGGCCAGCCAGAGGGAAGATCTGTCTACAGCAACTAAGAACACAAAGTACAGAGGCTTATACCTGTGTGCTCGGCCCACTGGTTCAGGCAGTGGAGACAGGCATAGCAGCCGGGAAGCAGGAAACAGCTCTTTCCTCCCCCCAGGCACCAATACCACTCCCCTACAATCCCCGCATTGCTTAAGGGGCTGAGCAGCTCCAGAGAGTAGAGCTTCTGGGCACTAGAGGGCACCATATACAAATATGAAATGCCAAAGGAACCTGATCCAGAGTAAAATTATAAATACAACTCCTGAGAAAGATTTAAATGAGATTGACCTCATGACTCTTCCTGAAAGGGAGTTCAAACTAAAAATCATTAACATGCTCATGGAGGTACGGAAAGATATTCAAGAACTCAGGAATGAATTCCAGTCAGAGATCCAATCATTGAAGAGCACAATGGAGGGTATTAAAAGAAGATTGAATACAGTGGAGGAGATGATAAGTGAAATAGAAACTAGAGAATAGGAATACAAAGAAGTTGAGGCACAGAGAGCAAAAGGATCTCTAAGAATGAAAGAATATTGAGAGAACTGTGTGACCAATCCAAACGGAGCAATTTCACATTATAGGGGTACCAGAAGAAGAACAGAGAGAAAAAGGGATAGAAAGTGTCTTTGAGGAGGTGATTGCTGAAAACTTCCTCAATCTGGGGAAGGAGATAGTCTCTTAGGCCATGGAGGTGCGCAGATCTCCCAACACAAGGGACCCAAGGAAGACAACAGCAAGACATATAGTAATTAAAATGGCAAATATCAAGGATAAGGACAGACTGTTAAAAGCAGCCAGAGAGAAATAAGATCACATACAAAGGAAAACCCATCAGGCTATCATCAGACTTCTCAGCAGAAACCTTACAGGCCAGAAGGGAGTGGCATGATGTATTTAATGCAATGAAGCAGAAGGGCCTTGAACCAAGATTACTTTATCCAGCAAGATTATCATTTAAATTTGAAGGAGGGATTAAACAATTCCCAGATAAGCAAAAGCTGAGAGAATTTGCCTCCCACAAACCATCTCTACAGTGTATTTTGGAGGGACTGCTATAGGTGGAAGTGTTCCTACGGATTAATAGCTGTAACCAGAGGTAATAAAACCACAGTAAAGAAAATAGAACAGCTAATTACTAAGAAAATGCAAAATTAAATTAACTATCCCCAAAGTCAATCAAGGGATAGACAAACAGTACAGAATATGATACCTAATATATAAAGAATGGAGGAGGAATAAAAAGGAGGAAGAAAAAAAAAACAAAAAAAGAACCTTTAGATTGTGTTTGTAATAGCATATTAAGTTAGTTGTTAGACTTTTAGATAGTAGGGAAGTTAACCTTGAACCTTTGGTAACCACGAATCTGAAGCCCGCAATGCCAATAAATACATACCTATCCATAATCACCCTAAATGTAAATGGACTGAATGCACCAATCAAAAGACATAGAGTCACTGAATGGATAAAAAAACAAGACCCATGTATATGCTGCCTTCAAGAGACTCACTTTAAACCCAAAGACATACACAGACTAAAAGTGAAGGGATGGAAAAAGACATTTCATGCAACAAATAGGGAGAAAAAAGCAGGAGTTGCAGTACTTATATCAGACAAAATAGACTTCAAAACAAAGAAAGTCACAAGAGACAAAGAAGGACATTGCATAATGATAAAAGGGTCAATCCAACAAGAAGATATAACAATTATAAATATCTATGCACCCAACACAGGAGCTCCTACATATGTGAAACAAATACTAACAGAATTAAAGGGGGAAATAGAATCCAATGCATTCATTCTAGGAGACTTCAACACACCACTCACTCTGAAGGACAGATCAACCAGACAGAAAATAAGTAAGGAGACAGAGGCACTGAACAACACATTAGAACAAATGGACCTAACAGACATCTACAGAACTCTACACCCAAAGGCAGCAGAATACACATTCTTATCAAGTGCACATGGAACATTTTCAAAAATAGATCATACACTAGGCCACAAAAAGAGCCTCGGTAAATTTTAAAAGATTGATATTGTACCAACCAGCTTCTCAGACCACAAAGGAATGAAATTAGAAATGAATTATGCAAAGAAAATGAAAAATCCCACAAACACATGGAGGCTTAATAACATGCTCCTAAATAATCAATGGATCAACGACCAAATAAAAAAGAGATCAAGCAATATATGGAGACAAATGACAACAATAATTCAACACCACAAAATCTGTGGGACGCAGCGAAGGCCATGCTAAGTGGAAAGTATATAACAATACAGGCCTACCTCAGGAAAGAATAACATTCCTATATGAGCAGTCTAAACTCACAATTAACGAAACTAGAAAAAGAAGAACAAATGAGACCCAAAGTCAGTAGAAGGAGGGACATAATAAAGATTAGAGCAGAAATAAATAACATCGAGAAGAATAAAACAATAGAAAGGATCAACGAAAGCAAGAGCTGGTTCTTCGAGAAAATAAACAAAATAGATAAAACCCTAGCCAGACTTACCAAGAAAAAAAAGAGAGTCTACTCACATAAACAAAATCAGAAATGAGAAAGGAAAAATCACTACGGACAGCACAGAAATACAAAGAATTATTAAACAATACTATGAAAAATTATATGCTAACAATCTGGATAACCTAGAAGAAATGGACAACTTCTAGAAAAATACAACCTTCCAAGGCTGACCCAGAAAGAAACAGAAAATCTCAACAGACCAATTACCAGCAACGAAATTGAACTGGTAATCAAAAACCTACCTAAGAACAAAACGCCTGGACCAGATGGCTTCACCACTGAATTTTATCAAACATTTAGTGAAGAACTAATACCCATCCTCCTTAGAGTTTTCCAAGGAGTAGAAGAGGGAATACTTCCAAACTCATTCTATGAGGCCAGCATCACTCTAATACCAAAACTGGGCAAAGACACCACAAAAAAAAGAAAACTACAGACCAATATCCCTGATGAACATAGACACCAAAACACTCAACAAAATATTAGCAAACCGAATTCAAAAATACATCAAAAGAATCATCCATCATGATCAAGTAGGATTTATTCCAGGAATGCAAGGATGGTACAACATTCGAAAATCCATCAACATCATCCACTACATCAATAAAAAGAAGGACAAAAACCACATGATCAGCTCCATAGATGCTGAAGAAGCATTTGACAAAATTTGACATCCATTCATGATTAAAACTCTCAACAAAATGGGTATAGAGGGCAAGTACCTCAACATAATAAAGGCCATATATGACAAAACCATAGCCAACATTATACTTAACAGTGAAAAGCTGAAAGCTTTTCCTTTAAGATTGGGAACAAGACAAGGATGCTCACTCTCCCCACTTCTATTCAACACAGTACTGGAGGTCCTAGCCACAGCAATCAGACAACACAAAGAAATAAAAGGCATCCAGATAGGCAGGGAAGAAGTTAAACTGTCCCTGTTTGCAGATGACATGATATTGTACATAAAGAACCCTAAAGAATCTACTCCAAAACTACTAGATCTAATATCTGAATTCAGCAAAGTTGCGGTATACAAAACTAATACACAGAAATCTGTGCCATTCTTATAAACTAACAATGACCTAGCAGAGAGAGAAATCAGGAAAACAATTCCATTCAAAGTTGCATCAAAAAGAATAAAATACCTAGGAATAAACCTAACCAAGGAAATGAAAGACCTATACTCTGAAAACTACAAGACACTCATGAGAGAAAGAAGATACCAATGAATGGAAACACATCCCGTGCTCATGGATTGGAAGAATTAATATTGTCAAAATGGCCATCCTGCCTAAAACAATCTACAGATTCAATGCAATTCCTATCAAAATACCAACAGCATTTTTCAACAAACTACAGAAAATCATTCTAAAATTCATATGGAACCACAAAAGACCCTGAATAGCCAAAGCAATCCTGAGAAGGAAGAATAAAGCTGGGGGGATTATGCTCCCCAACTTCAAGCTTTACCACAAAGCTACTGTAATCAAGACAATTTGGTCCTGGCACAAGAACAGACCCATAGACCAATGGAACAGACTAGAGAGTCCTGATATAAACTCAACCATATATGGCCAATTAATATATGAAAAAGGAGCTATGGACATACAGTGGGGAAATGACAGCCTCTTCAACAGCTGGTGTTGGCAAAACTGGACTGCTACACGCAAGAGAATGAAACTGGATTATTGTTTAACGCCATACCCAAAAGTAAACTCAAAATGGATCAAGGACCTGAATGTAAGTCATGAAACCATAAAACTCTTAGAAGACAACATAGGCAAAAATCTCCTGAATATAAGCATGATCGACCTCTTTCTGAATACATCTCCTCTAGCAAGGGAAAGAAAAGCAAAAATGAACTCATGGGACTACATCAAAGTAAAAAGTTTCTGTACGGCAAAGGACACTATCAACAGAACAAAAAGGCATCCTACATTATGGGGAGAATATATTTGTAAATGACATATCTGACAAGGGGTTAACAGCCAAAATATATAATGGCTCAACACCCAGAAAGCCTATAACCCGATTATAAAATGGGCAGAGGATATGAAGAGACAGTTCTCCAAAGCAGAAATTCAGATGGCCAACAGACACATGAAAAGATGCTCCACATCACTAATCATCAGGGAAATGCAAATTAAAACCACAATGAGATATCACCTCACACCAGTGAGGATGGCCACCATCCAAAAGACTAAGAACAACAAATGCTGGCAAGGATGCGGAGAAAGGGGAACCCTCCTACACTGCTGGTGGGAATGTAAGCTAGTTCAACCATGTGGAAAGCAATATGGAGGTTCCTCAAAAAACTCAAAATAGAAATACCATTTGACCTGGGAATCCCACTCCTTGGAATTTACCCAAAGAATATAACTTCTCATATTCAAAAAGACATATGCACCCCTATGTTTATTGCAGCACTTTTTACAATAGCCAAGATATGGAAGTAACCTAAGTGTCCATCAGTAGATGAATGAATAAAGAAGGAGTGGTACATATACACAATGGAATACTATTCAGCCATAAGAAGGAAACAAATCCTGCTATTTGCAACAACATGGATGGAGCTGGAGGATATTATGTTCAGTGAAATAAGCCAGGCAGAGAAAGACAAGTGCCAAATGATTTCCCTCATTTGTGGAGTATAACAACGAAGCAAAACTGAAGGACAAAATAGTAGCAGACTCAGAGACTCCAAGAAGGAACTAGTGGTTACCAAAGGGGAGGTATGTGGGAGGGTGGGTGGGGAGGGTGGGAGAAGGGGATTGTCGGGTATTATGTTTAGTACACATGGCGTGGGGAATCACGGGGAAAACAGTGTAGCACAGAGAAGGCAAACAGTGAATCTGTGTCGTCTTACTACACTGATGGACAGTGACTGAATTGGTGTGTGGGGGGGGACTTGATAATATGTGTAAATGTAGTACACATTGTTTTTTCATGTGAAACCTTCATAAGAGTGTATATCAATAATACCTTAGTAAAAAAAATACTAACAAATAAAATTATTGGCTGAACTTGCATTTTTGCGATAAAATTTAAGGGTGTGAGAAATTCAAATATGTATGTAGAAATTTGAAAACCCTACAATTAACTCATGATCAGTATTATTTCAATAAAGACAGAACTTCTTAAAACAAATAATAATACAATCAAATATAAATATAAAGAGTGAATTTATAAATTGATCTTCTCCTTGGATATTAGCATTCAATTTTTTGCCACAATTTATATTTTGTTCATGGTTCTCAATCCCTGTAATATTATATTCCCACCTTCTTAAAAATAATCCTAAGAAAAATAGTGCAAATAGAATGAATCTTTCTAAAGAACTGGTTTGGCATTTCTCATAAATGCTTTTGATTTCATATGAAGTCAGTTTATCCATCATCACTAAATATTTTGAGAACTCATATTGTTTACTAGACACCATGCATCATTCATTCATATTAAACATATTCATTCTCTCAACAGGTACTTATTAAGTGCAGATTCAGTACGTCCCTTGATAAAAACATACAGCTTTCTGCTTTGCAGAGCTGTTCCATGTAGTCTTTCATAATACTGAACTGTGGGAAAAACAAAAACCAAATCAAGCGGACAATGTACTTATCATGCCATTCACTCAAAATGCTATGCATGTACTGTGATGAGAAAAACAACTTTTGTGGAAAACAACATTGTTTTTCTGAATTGTTGCCTAGGCATTTTACAATATGATAAACCTCCTCATACCCAGAGTCTGGGCATTTAGATGAAGACTTGAGTTTAGGATGCCTGCCCCAAGTTCCCACATTACTTTTCCCAGGCATCTTTTAAAATCACCACTCTGAGTTAAACCCTCGAAAAGTTAGTGACCTCCACCCCAACCACCTTGTAAGTCATAAGTGCTTGCTACCCTGAGCTCTATCTCTTGCCCAGTTGTGACCTGAGACAGTGGACTGCCTTTCCCCTGGTTCAATTGTGCTCCCTCGTTTCTAGATCTGTAAGTAATAATAAATCTTAGGACTACTTCCTCTGTGTAAGTGTATTGAAACTGTAGCTTTCATCATAATGGCCCCCTAGGTCTCACTTCCTCCGAGTGAGTACTCAGATGCTGAGGGAGCCTCCTCATTCAGCGAGTCGTCACCTGTGTATTCTTTATTCAGAAGACCAGCTCCAGCTTCTTGACACAGTACTGATCTATTCTCTCCGTTCTGTAAATTCTTAGGCTAGCCCTCCTAGAAAACACATTTCTGTGTCCATCCTCTCAAAAATCCTTTTCTGGTTGGTCACTTATACTATCAAAATACAGTTCTAACCTATTTCTTTCTTGCACATGTGTTTGGAATGGGTGTTAATCTGAATAAATAATGCTATATGATGTAAAAACCACAAACAAACAAACTTAAACTTCAGTGGCCTAATCCAATAAACACCTATTTCTTGCTCATGTGGTGGACTGATGTGGACCCGGTCCTCCTCCACCCCATGGCGGTGCCATCTGGAACACGCAGCTCCCGAGGTTGTCATCACAGGAACAGAAAAAGCATACAGAAGACTCCCTGCTCTTACCCACTTTGAACTGGAAACTACACGTCGCTTTTGTTCACAGTCCCTTGGCAAGAATTAGTCCTATGACACCAGGTTAACCACAGCAGACTCTTCCTTGGTATCCAGGAACAGAAAAGGTGTAGGGAACACTGTCTGCATCATACAGATTATCTGACCGTGAGACTGACACACCCTTTTCTCTGACATAGTAGAGGCAGTCTATAGTTAGTGCAGTCACACACTCTTCATTCAAAAAACATGTATTGCAAACAGCATAGTGAGGGGATCAGAGTTGTACCCAACTGGGTTGCAAATTTTCAAGACTGAGATCATGGCTGTTTTATTATGTGCCTTTGCTTATTCCCAGCTCTCAAAATGTGTGTGCTCTGTAAAAGCTCATCATTCTTGAAGCACCAACTCAATACTTACAGTGAGTCCCAGGGTGAGTATCCTGCTCAACTAGTTTATACCAAGCCACCAGAAATGTCAACACTCAAACCCAGCAAAGTTCTAGACAATAAAGAGGGGCAAGAGTCTGTCAGTTTATTTAAAGAAGGTGGAAGAATCATGGAAAAGGGAACTTGAATTCAAAATCCCTATTTTCTATGCTGTTTTTATGTTTTGGTTATAAACAGCAAACACATTCCTTTTGGCTTCACTGGTTTCAGTTTCATGGTCCTCAACAGCCTGTTGTCCCATTCGTCCTCCCTGTCATTTCAGGCCACATGTATATCCCAGGCTCACCAATCAGAGTAGGGGGAGGGAAATGGGCACGGGTAATAGGGGAACATTCCAGGGAGCGTTAGTGGTGTACACCCCAATGCCTCTCCCTCCCTTTAGGTTAGTGCTGCCTGAGCACATGAAGCACTTTACCCGTAGAGTTCACTGGGGCAGGAATCCCGGATGTCCATGGAGCTGCGCTGCCTGAGTCTACTTGCCTGTAGGCACAGAAATCCAGAGTGACACTTCTCATAAGGCCCCTTCTCCACGGCAATCAGCTTAAAACATAAAAAAGATTATTTGCCCATGACTGATCCACTCCACCCCATATTCTCCTACACCACATTTTCTAAACTATACATAGAGGTCATTTATAGTTAGTATACTTTATTCATTCAATAAATATTTATCATAAGCCCACAGGGTAGCATGGTGAAGAGGTTAGAAACCACTTCCCAAGCCAAACAAATTGTCTTTGTTTCCCGGTTCTGGCAATTATTAGTGATGCGATCCAGGGCAAATGTCCTAACCTCTCTGGGTCTCAGGTTCCTCATCTGTAAAATATAACAGTTCCTGCCTTTGTACCAGCAGTTCTCTCCCCCTGGAATGCTCCTCCTCCAGACAATCCCATGGCTATCTCAGTCACCTCCTTCAAGACTTGACAACTCCCATTTCAATGATACCTACTCCTCCACCTGACTTAAACTTTCAACCACCCCCCGTCTCCATCCCATCCTCCTGTTCCTTCCCACCCTGACTTTTTTATCCTAATGTGCTAGGACTTCACTTACTTATTATATCTTTTGCTTGCTGTTCATCTCCTCCTGCTGGACTGTATGTTCAACCAATGTCAAGATCTTTGTTTACTGTGTATCTCAAACATCTAGAACAGTCCCTAGCACATAGCTGGTGCTCCGTTAGTAACTTGTGCATGAAAGAATGTTCTATCATCTAAGAAAAGGAGCATCAAAATGGGTTTATTTGCAGAATTGTATCAATTGCTCAAACATGCAGAAACAAATCCTCTTTAGTGAAGAGGTTTCACCAAAAAGGATACGTTTTTTTAATTAATCATAGTATATACACCTTATTCACTCGGTCCTCAATAATCATACTAATTGTGAAATATATGCATCTATTTCCTAGAGAGTTTCAGATACTTGCAGAAAGTCGTATAGGTAGAAGGTACCAGAACCCTAGGCCTAAACCTGGGCCTTTGGACTGTGTGCATCTTCCCGCCATCCAGTGTAGTAGGGTAGCAAAAACCTATCTTTTGGTATGGCCATCTTCATTTTTTGACTACTGAAAGTGTGATTCCCCACACAAAACCTTGGCTTACTTGAGTTTTTCTCATATTAGATGAATGTATTAGATTTAATGAGTCTTCAAAAGAAAGGCTAAGCATACGTCTCGATCGTAACTAAGCTAGAATGCACTTAGAATTGGATCATATAGAGTTCCCAGCAGTTAGTTAAAAACTAGAAAAGTTTCCTTCTTTACTATACTTTCCCCCACAATCTGTATTGAAGGCAAGTAACCAGTAATGTTGCAAATTCTTGGCTTCAGGAAGCCAGATAATGTGGGATTGTACCAGCGTCTTTACTTCCATAGCTGCAGCATGCTGTGTTCGGAAGGTCAACACAGTGACAAAGTTAGCCTTTTTTTTTTTAACTGTTCCATGAAGCTGATAATCTGGAAAGGATTTAATACGGGAATTTAACCTTTTGCCTTTCTTCATATGTGAGCATTTTTGACAGTCAAATACAGCTGTGTTAGGTAATTGATGTCTCTCGTTTCTCTAGAAAATTAAAGATAATCTTCCAGCACTTGACAAGCTATATTTGCTCTTTCTGTATCCCTAGCAAAAATACAGTAATAGGTTGAATCCAAAAACTCAGATTACAGTGAATGTGTGAAATTATAATGGGAGAACCACCTCACGCCCATTAGAATGGTTACTGTCAAAAAAAAACAGAAAATTACAAATGGAGAAGTTGGAACTCTCATGCATGGTTTTGGAGAATGTAAAATGGCATATCTGCTATGGAAAACAGTATAGCAGTTCCTCAAAAATTAACAACAGAACCACTGTATGACCCAGCAATTCCACTTCTAGGCATATACTCAAAAGAATCGAAGGCAAGATCTCAATAGGATATTTGTACACCGTGTTCATAACAATATTATTTACAATAGCTAAAACATGGAAGCAACACAAATGCCTATCAACGGATGAATGGATAAGCAAAATGTGGTATACAAGGGAATGCTTTCAATGGACTATTATTCATCCTTAAAAAGGAAAAAAATCTGACACATGCTACAACATGGATGAAACTTGAGGACATTATGCTAAGTGAAATAAGCCAGTCACAAACAGGCAAATGCTGTGTGATTCCATTTACATGAGGTAGTTAGAGTAGTCAAAATCGTAAAGACAAAATAGAACGGTGGTTGCCAGAGGCTGGGGGTGGGTAGGAAATGTGGAGATACTGTCTACTGGGTACAGAATTTCAGTTTCTGCAAGATGAAAAGAGGTCTGAAGGTGGATGGTGGGAATGGCTGCACAACAGTATGAATGTACTTAGTACCGCTGAGCTGTAGACCTAAAAGGTTAAGAGAGAAATTTCATGTTATGTGTATTTTATCACAATAAAAGAATTAGAAAAAAATTTATTCCAGGAGGAAGGGAAGCAACATGCTCCACTTTTTTACTCCAAAGTTCTCACCCGGGACTGTGATTAATGAGTTCACTTTGTGAGAATCTAGTGTCTCTGAGGCCAAGGTAACTGGCTTGCCGTTCAGGTGGGCAGTGAGCCCCAGTCCCTTTCAGCCACCAGTGACGCCCTTCCCCTTATTTGCTGTTCTCAAAGCGAGTGTGCTCCAGATCATAAGCAGGGACACACATGCATGATCTGTACATAAAAACAACCATGTGTGTATATCCCACTAATATTGTCATCTAAAATATATTTTTTTATTAATATAATTTATTTTATTATCATTAATCTACAATTACATGTGCAATATTATGGTTATTAAACTACCCCTTCATCAGGTCCCAGGAGAGTTTTTATTTAGGTATCATATCGAGCTCCACCAGGGAGTATATTATTGTAACTATGGGTTTTACTGGGATGCTGAAGATTTTTAAATCCTCTTTCTGTTATCTTCTTTTAACTAGTTATAAAAATTGCTGTTATTTTTGTAAATTTAATAGGAACTTCAGGATGACAGCTGAATATACCTATTTGTTAACTTCCTCCCCTACCCTAAAACCCCATTGAGATGATAGCTAAAGAATAAAAAAGGAATAGACTCATACCAGAAAAGAGAATAAGAGGGAACCATGAAGGGATTAGAGATTTCAATAAGTTTCTGAAAGAAAGAAAGTAAAGGAAGGGTGCTGATTGGTAGAACATGGTGAAGAGAGCTTTCCCCAAGAATTTTCTGGAGGGGCTTTGATGGAGGAGGATGTCCAGGGTCTCCAGTCTTGCATTCAGCAGGTATGAAGGTTAAGAATAAGAGGGGGGCTAAAAACAGGGAAGGGGCAACCCAATTTACTGAAAGCCTAATGACAAAAGAGCTATGCCAACAATCTTATTAACAAGCATAATATCTACAACAGTTGAATATGGGAGTCAAGAAGCATTTCATGATATAAACAACCTATATTACTTTCAAGTTTGTATTTATGTAGCACTAAATGTAATATATATGTAAATGTATGCTAATTTTTTACACTGGCAACTAGATGGATCTTGAAAACTAAAATTGCAAATGGTTTATTTAAAATGTTTAATATTATGTAATTAAAATGTCAAAAAAAATAAATTTCAGGTTTTAAAGGTAATTTCATTTAAGTTTGGTATTTATTAATTATATTTTGTAATAATGAATAAAATAACATTGTTTAGAATATAAAATAATTTATTTCTTTCATAACTACTTTAACTTACATTTTAAAAAGCATTCTAATTATGCTTTACATTTATATACATTTACTTTTAATTTTTGTTCCTTTAGATCATTACCTTCAATAAAATACAGATTATCTAAAAATATTGATTACAACACAATCTGAATTTGCTGAAATGAAGGCAAGAAAAATCAACTTAATGGAATATATATAGTAATTAATGAATTACATATGTCTTTATTACTCATCCAAATAGCACCAGCCCAGTGACAGAACATCAGTGATATATGTAGAACATCATTAAACCAAGTAAACTGTGGTATCTGCTTTCAGTCATATAGAAGACATGGCTTTACATAAATTTTTCAATTTTACTATTAGGAAAGTGTATTTGCAAGGTAAGAGGAGAGAGCACATTTTATTTAAAGGGGTGACAGCTTAATATGCATGGTGTATGGGATTCCATTTGTATTCTTGTCCCAGGCCCTCAAACATTAGGCATAAGAAAGAGTCCCTGGGGATCAAATCAATCCACCTGGACAGCCTGTGAATGCAGCTATGATAAAGGTGAGTGCGAAGTGGTGTCAGAGCACAACAGAGGGCAAAGACCATGTCCTTTCATCTTTGCAACTCTAATGGAAACACTCCATAAATGTTTAGGGAATGAATAAATGAATGTATGTAGGCATACATGAGGCAGGCAGTAACAGAGCAATAAATATTAGAAACAGGTTACAAAAAATCATAAAAGAGTAGAACAACAGCCAGTGTCAGGCATTGGACTTAATATGGTTACAGAAAACACTCTGACTTCTGAGTTTTTGATACTTATGGCCCTTCAAGGTCACATGAAAATAGCATCAGGAGGAATTAAAATCATGAGGGGGGTCCTAGCAAAGAATTCTATGATCCCATGAAGCCACTCTTATGCAAGTTTCATACCTTATGCTTGCAAATCATTTTTCACTATAAAGTCTTCTCAGCAAATTCACTCTGTAGTAAAAATGTGATTAGAAGCATTACTGCCAATTTTGTCTGAGGAGGCAAGAGATGTTCCAGATCTTTAAAAAGGTATTGATTTTTAGTGCAATTTCTCATTCCTTTGTGAATAGGACTGGTCTTATATTTCTTTTTCCCTCTACAGGAAAGAATGACATTTGCAAAATCAGATTTCGATCAGCATTGCTATCTTTGGACAGACAGAAGACAGATAAAGAGTGAGGATGTGAGCAATGGACCCCACAAAATAACAATGGAGTGATGTTGTCTGAAAGGTATACCATATCATTTCTGTGGATCTACATAATTGATATTTCTACCAATGATGTAGAAGTTAAATTAAATTCCTTGAGAAGTTTGATTAGAAGGGTGTGTGTGTCTATGTTTCTAAATGATAAGCCTCAAGTTTTGCTGCATTTTAGAATCACCTGGGGAGCATTTTAAAAGTACCATTGTCATGCTTCTCATGCCCAAGGTAGACAGGCGTTGGTTCTAACTTAACAGCACAGGAAAGGTTAATGCTGAGGCCATTGATTACCTCCAGGTTGTACCTTAGGTGGAGAACAAAGGACAGAAGCTCCAAAGAAGGGGCTGTTCCATGCAGGTGGCGTGCAGAGAGAGCAGGTCTCCTCTTAGGATAGCCTACACCCAGCCAAATAGAAAATTAGAAAAAAATACCCACCTATCTTCGATGCATAATTTGTTCAGCTCTGCACCTCTTCCAGCCAGAAACCTGTCTTTTTTATCCTTGTATCACTAGTAGCTACTGTGGTGCAAAGGGAAGGTGTTTAATAAATAATTAGTGAAAGACTATATGCATTAATGAATAAAAACTGATGTTAAAAAGGGACTCTTCCTGTCACAGTTTTGGTGTGAGATTTCAAAAGGTGGGGGAACAAAAGGGTAGCTCGATACTGGCCCACATTTGCCAAAGGGAACTGCCACATCACCTAAGAAAGGAAGTGTTTGAAACTCTTACTTCAACGTGCACTTCAAGAATATCAAAGTGCCAAGGGTAAAGAGGTCAGGAAGAAGATTTCCTTGGAGAGAAGCACTAGTATGCTGTGAACACCCTATGCCTATACTTCCTGTCCCTCCACTTCAAGCATAATGATAGAGGCTTCAAGGAGAACCCTGAACAGTGTGCTACAAATAAGCTACTGGGGCTTTCCAGAGACTCCCCACTATAACCCAATCTACCAAGGATAACTGTAGCACCATGGGATGTGCCCAAGAGGTTGTCTGAATCTACTGCAGGATTTCTCTTTGGGGCCTACTTAAAACTGGTAGCCTTCCAACTCATCAGACAAAGGGATTGGAGCAGAATTCGAGAGAGAGGTATGTCCTAGGCCCAAAATCCAAAGAGGCCTACCAAGAGTATACAAGATAAAATTATTTATTTGTGTAGTAAGTTCAAGATATAATGACTCGCCTTTACTTTGGAGGGAACAGCCGGGCATACCTCATTTCGTTGGATCCTTAGAAACGTCCTCAATAGGGCAGATTCTTACATCTCTGCAAGATTTATCTCCTATAATATGTCACACTTGTGTCTTACCAGGGCACCCAGAATACTTGCCATATTCTGCTTCTTAGGTTTAATTAATGTGATGTCAACAATATGATAGCCCAGCATGATATTATGGAACGTCCAGATGATCCAAGAACCTCTGGAACTATACTGTGACAGAGCAGAAGAATTAATATGGCCTTGCGACAAGAGTCTTAATGCATACTGCTATCCATTCCTCCCTCCCAATAGTTTGTGAAGGAAGTTATCCTTCCTCCCTATACAGACTGAGGGAAAGATACTCACCAGATTAATAATTACATATCAAGAAACTCTTTACACCCTGCCTTAGAAAAGTTCTGGCTTTCATTCCCTTCCCTGAATTAGTGGTTGAACAACTTAGCCTGTTATTTTCTTCTTTTAGCATATCAATAGCATTTAACTACAACCAGTGTAACTCCACAGTCCTTATAAATAACATTGCCACTTACCTCTCAACTGCTAGAGAGAATGCAGAGGCTCTGCATCCCCTTTGACTGTATTCCCACCTAACTCACCACTGGTGAGAATTGTAGTAATCGTTATGCCTCAGCATGCGAGGGCTGCTCACCAGCTCACCTATACCCAGCAATCGGTTCCTTGTTGTCCAGTGAGTGATGGATTATAGAATCCCATCCTGAAAATCTGCTCCTTAGGATCTTGGTATCAACAGTCTTACTTTGAATTTCCCCAGAAACAGATCCAGCAATAGGATTCACAAGTAAACAGTGGTACTACATGGTAACTATAGTTACTAATACTATATGGTATATTTGAAAGTTGCTAAGAGAGTGGACCTTAAAATTCTCATCACAGGCTGTCCACTCTCTGGCTTCTAGCCTGGAAGCATATGGGCAAAAAGCTTAGTGGGTTTCTGGGTAAAGTGCCCAAGCATGGACATACAGACACTGGAAGTTTGATGTTGGCTTAAGCAGATTAGATCTCTTAGGCTGAGGGACTTGGGTGGGCACGGAAGCATCCACCACATATGAGAATAAGTGAACCCTTGAAACAGGTTTTATGGGAAATCATATAAATATTTTTGATATATTGAGTTTGGGGTGCCTCTGGGATATACAAGGAAATCTATCTAAAAGCACTTGACCTTAGGTGGGAGAAATGAGCTTTGGAGAGATGTCTGGAAATTTGGGAGGCTTTATAATAAGAGATGCTTGAAACCACAGAAGTCAAAGAGATCAGCCAGTTTGGAAAGAAGTGGAGATGGAACACCGAAGAATCTCTCTGTTTAAGGGTAGATGAAGGAGAACTCAGATAGGGAAGGCATGGAGGAAAAGAAAAAGAAAAATGTGGGAGAAGAGTATATCAGAATTCAGAAGAAGTGAGAGATTCAAGTTCAACAATGTCAGGCGAATTATCTTGGTCAGGGTTCATTTTTCTGTTCTACATTGTCACTAAACGCAAGTTGGGATACCAATCTTTATTCCAATTTCACTAGCTGTACTTACTGAATCACTTAAATTATAATAAAGACTTGGGAGCTCTTCGGGCTTCATGAATATAATTCCTTATTATTTTTACTACTGCCCACAAATCACTTGAAAAAATTTCTTTGCTTGCGGGGGGAACAGGGGAGATAGCAATTAGCCCTTGCTTCCTTTGCTGTAAAACAACTTCCTTGGTGAAGAGAAGTGTCACGTAGGATGCCATGACGGTGAATGAGACTTTCTGCAAGTCCACCAATAGTGGTGTGAGCAGAAGTGTGGTGATTAGGGAAGGCAAAACCATATTCATATCCAGAATGAGTGTCTGTTTCAGTGATGACAAATCACTGCCCATTCTTTGATGGAGATGGTTAGATTGATTGATTGATTGATTGATTTTTTTTTTTAATCTGTGTAAAGTAAATCCCTAGATTTGAGACAGTTGTATTTAACTGGAATCTCCTTTGCTACTTCCTGGTTTGGCCAAAACATCCCCCATGAAGCACTGGTTGGAGTTCCTTGGCCTCAGATAGAGTCCATAGAGGCTCTCTAACCTTGAGAAATTTGGAAACCTCGGATCTGAGGGAGACTTGCTGAGATGGAATAATTTTTAATTCAGTTTAAGAAGCCCTGGCAGTTCCCACTTCCAAGCAGGCAAAAGCCCAGTGATCAATTCTGAAGAGAATCTCCATGGAGAACATTTTAATCAACCGGAATGAGTATAAAGCAGCTGGCTCACCACCCAAAATTCAAAGACATGTTTGCACCCAATTGCAAAACATTAAACATCAGGCATCAGGCCAGGTCCATTTGGTATATTAATTTCTTAGTCTAAAATAGATCTTAGAAGCAAACTCATTTGTTTCTACCCTCATTCACAATAATCCATATCCCTTTCTTCCTACCACTTGACTATCAGTTCAGAACTAGCTCAAACCCAGCTTACAATAATCAAGATAATTTTAATATACCATGGAATTTTTGGATACAAAACTATAGATCAAGAATAGAAAGAGACAGAGAGAGGATGAGTGGTGAGAGGCAGCATAGGGTAATCTAATCTCATCTCTTCACCATTTTCCCTCATCTTTAAGATAATTAGAATCCTTCATTTGACTTTGAGCATGTGCTATAATATAAAGAGACTTCAACAGCAAAGCTTATGCATCTAAATGAAGGTGGCCACCATGGAAGTAATATAATTATTCCAGGGATATTCCCATTGTCCAAAAATATTTTTGAGTTCTTTCTTTGGAATGTCTCCCAAGGCCATCAGGAAATTCAATCTTATAGACCCAACTCACATTTAACAGTAAAATCTTTCTCAATTTATTCATCCATTTATATTGGCTTGGTTCTGAATGACTTTCGTCAGTTCTAGAAATTAAAATACACCCTCAAAAGGTATTGTGCTATCTCTAAGGATTCTCAAAGCAATATGTCTATGAAAGATAGTCCAAGTGTGATTTCCACATATATTTTGACAAACTGTATAATTAGAATAAGTATTTAGCCATCTAAGGGGATTACTTCAAAAGAAAGTATTCTTTTGAATGTAGAAGTTCTCATATGTTCGTTAAAAATTAGTCATATTACTTTGTAATATTTACCATTTCATAATTTATCAAAGTGGGAAATAACTTTCTTGCCGGAGCCTGCCGGAAGGAGTCGAACGGTACCTGAATGGGGGGGCGAGGGTTGTATATACAAAGATCACAGGAGGGCAGTCTGTCGGTGCAGAAAGCCAAAATGCTTTATTTCTCTTTGGTATATATGCAGTCTTGTTATGAAACTATCCAAAGTATATTGGCATTACAACAAAGACACTACCTTATCATACAGAGTTGTTTTCTTAATCAAGTTCCCTGTTCCCAGGACCAAGGAACGGTTACTCTGTTCCCAGACATTCATGTCTCAAAACAACTTGTTCAAGGACAAAAGTTGCAGGATAAACAAGTTCTCTCTACAGTATGGAGGAAATTCACAAATGGCTTCACTGATGTCAAGCAGTGACCAAACACAGCTCCCCACACTTTCTGATTCTTCCCCTCCACATGGGGCCTTTTGAAAACCATAGCATATTTGAGTGTTGGTAATTATTAAATTCATTGGTGATGGCCTGTTTCTCAGAAGTGCTTTCTTCTTCCCATCTTCTGGTTTGATTCAGTTCAATTATGTTTATTTCCAAAGTATGCACTGTGAAACCTATCTAACCCAGCATAAAAGCCAAAGTTCCTATTCTGAGCTTCATACGATCTACTGCATATGGTCCATTTTCTGTTCCCCAACCCTGCCTGCCATCTCCATCCCATCTCTTTGATCTTCTTTCCTATCACTTTCCCTCTAGGTTAATCCACCCTGTCATACCAGGATATTTGCCATATCTGGGGCACACCAGGCATAGTCATATCAGCTTTTGTATTTATTCTTCCCTTAAATATTCCTTCTCCAGGTATCTGCATGGCTCACCCCCTCCCTGCCTTCAAGTCTCTACACAAACATGACCAAAGAAGCCTTCCTCGATCACCATCCTCTACAGTCACTCTCCACCTCATCTCAGACTGTCACTCTGTATTTTCTCACCCTGCTTGATTTCTCCTCGTGGCACTTATCACCACCTAGCCCACTATTCTCTATTTGTTTATTTATTATGTGTTTCCTTACTAAGATGAAAACAGTTTCTTGTCTTTGGCCTTCAACTGATTTCCTAGTGTCCAGAATGGTAAATACTAGAACTTAGTGAGTACTCAATATCTGTTGGCTAAATACATGTCTGAAAGTTTCTGAGAGGTCCTGCAGTAAAATGCCTGTTTAATCATCATTCCCAATTATATGTACCTACAAAAGCACATTTTGAAGTATAATACCTAGTAGTAGCTTACTGAACTTTGGAATCTCATGAATATAAGATACAGTCCTGTTTTACATGCACTGCTAATCTAGTGTGGGAAATATAAACAGAAGACTAAGTGTAACACAGTAAGTAATGAAACAGATGTATATAAAGGCTGCTCTGAAAGCACACGAAAAGGCCATTTAATGTAAGGGGCCTCTGGGAAGGCTGCTTTCAGGAGGAAATTCTGAAATGTGCTCTTATAAAAATATGCTTCTGTAGCTGGTCATTCCATCAATCTGCCAGTCAGTGTTAATTATTAGTTTTCACTGATATTTTATGGGGTAGAATTAAACCTCCCACCCATGATAAAAAATATGGAAAACAAAGAATATGATTTGAAGGCCATTTTAATAAAAGCAATATCAAAGAGGACAAATGTTACTTAATCCAATAACATCCAATTATTTTGTAAGACGTTTCAAAGAAATGTTAGTAAGGGGTTATAGCTTTCTTGAGACAGGATGTTTTTGTCATGAGAAAAAAAAATTGTATTTGCTGCAGTCAGGTACACTTTGCCCTTGGGTAACTCAGGAAGAAATAAGCTGCGGCTGCCACGGGCGGAACTAGGACACCTGTTTACCTTCCTTCCACTCTACAGCCCAAAGCACGTGTCCCCGCCTGCCGCTCCCACCCAGCAAAACCTGGGTAGAAGAAATCTTTCAGCATCCAGAGTCTGAGGCACCAGACTTTTTAAGTCAGGAGAAGAGCCTTAGGACTGTGATGCCCTGCTAAGGGGTGAAGTTCCCCAAGGGAGGGGATGGGGAAAATAGATGACAGGGCGTGGGCTCTGAACTGGGACTACAGAAACACAAAGCAAAGTTAGACAAAGAGGACTATGGAGCGAGCATCACTCCAGAGACAAAACTCAGCACTTTCTCTCTTCCTCAGCACCACTCCCGGAGGATTAAGTTGGTTAGAGCAAGACACAACTCCTGAACCTCATCACTACATAGTGCTCCGTACTATGTTCTTATTTCCACTGGCACATCCAAATTCTTCCTATTTTGGGAAATTTCCCAATTGCATGAAACTTTATGGGAATCCAATTAAAGAAGCCAAGAGCAACCCAAGACCACCTCTTTCCACACCTGGAAGTTAAGACATGGTCATTAATCAGACTCGGCCAATCAGAGTCCCACACTTGGCTTGTTCAGTCTCTACAGAGATATGCCAAAATAAAAGATGAGTAAAAAAACATTATTTTAAAATATTTATTCTTAACTGAAATACAGTAGATTTCACTCATTCACTATATAATTCCTTCAGTTTTCACAAATGGACAGTCATGGAACCATGACCACAGTTCAATCAACAGAACAGTTCAATCAACCCCCAAAACACCTTTGTGCTGTCTTCTTATAGGCAAACCCCCACTCTGGAAACCACCAATCTGATCTCTGTCCCTACAGTTTTGCTTTTCAATATGTCATATGATTGGAATCAAACTATGTAACCTTTTGAATCTGTCTTGTTTCACTTAGAATAATACATTAAGATTCATCTATTTTGTTAGGTCTATCAATAGTTATTCACTTTTATTATGGTATAATATTTCATTGTTATTCATATGGTAATGCAAAGGACCTAGAGTAGTTAAAATAATTTCAAAAGAGAAGAATAAAGTCAGAAGACTCATACAACCTGATTTCAAAACTGACTAGAAAGCTATAGTAGGCAAGATAGTATGAAACTAATGAAAGGATAGCCACATAAATCCATAGTACTGACTACAGAGTTCAGAAATTTACCCCCATAAACATAGTCAATTGATTTTTTACAAAGATCCATGGCACTTCAGTGGAAAAATGATGGCCTTTTTAATAAATAGTACTGGAACAATTGGCTATCCATATGCAACAACATGAAACCCTTACCTCTACCTCACATCTTATTATTTTAATATCTGCAGGTCTGTAGTGATATATCCTCTTTCATTCCTCATGTTGGTAATACGTGTCTTCACTTTTTTTCTTGGTGTATCAAGGTGGAGGTTTATTATTTTCTTTAAATATTTACAAAGAACCAGGTTTTTGTTTCACTGATATTATTGTACATGATTTTTATTTTTCTTAATTTCCATTTTTTTATTTCTTTTTTCTTTCTAGCTTCTTGATGTGTAGCTTAGATTATTAGTAATGCTTTTCCTTAAGCTTTTCCTCTTTTTAACATAAGCATTTAATGCTATAAAATTCACTGCCTCCATCGATTTTTGGAATGATCTGTTTTCCTTTTCACTTTATTCAAAATATACTCTAATTTTCCCTGTGACAGCTTCTTTGAGCCAATAATTATTTAGAAATTTGTTATTTAATTTCCAAATATCTGATGATTTTCCAGATATCTTTCAGTTATTGATTTCTTACATAATTTCATTATGGCTAGAGAATATACTTTATCTGATTTCAATTCTTTAATTTTTTTAAGGCTGTCCTATGGTCTAAGACATGAGCCATCTTGTGAATGTTCCATGTTCACTTAAAAATAATGTGTATTTTGTGGTTGTTCCCTAAAGTTTTCCATAAATATCAATTATGTCAAATTGATTGATAGTCTTGTTTACATCTTTGGATACTATACTTTTAGATCTAAAATTCTGTTTGTTTCTTTTTTATAATTTCTACCTCTCTGCTGAGGATTTCTACCTTCCCATTCATTTCAAGAGTGTTCATGATCACTTCATGGAGCACAGTTATTATAGCTGCTTTAGGTCTTTTTCTGATAATTCCAACAGCTAGGTCATCTTAATGTTACCCTCTGTTGATTCTGTTGATTATTGTTTCCTGAGTTTTTGTACGTTATTTTTGTCCTTGTTTTTGTTTGCATATTGGTTATAATTTTTTATTCTTATATATTGAGTAATTTTGGATTCTATAATGAGCGTTTTGAATATTATCTTGTGAGACACTGGGTCCTATTAATATCCTCTGGAGAATGTGATTTTTTTTTTAAGCAGACAATCAACCTGGTTTGTTTTGAACCACAAAGTCTATCCTGCCTTCTATAAGTATCAGTGCCAATCATTTTTAAAGCCTTCACAATGCTGTTTGGTTCTACCTAGTGAAGACCCAGAAGTTATCCTGGGACCATGTCAGTTTTTTGCCTGGAAATTTATTTTTTGACATCTTTGCTATGTTTCTTCATGTCTGGTCTACTTGTGCCCAGCTTGAAGGTAAGCCTGGACCCAGCACTAGTTTTTGCAGAGAATTAAGGGACCTTCATCTCAGTCTTTCCTCTCCAGTATTTCTACAACACTCTGGCTCACAGTGACCCATTTTCTCCAGTTCCTCCGGCCATAAAGATGAGATGCTAGCGAGCCACCTGTGCTTTTGTACAGTTCCACGTAAATGGTGCTGCCTTCAGAATGAAGAGAGAGAAAAATGAGGGGATTCCCTCACATTATTTGGATGACAGGGGCCCTTTTCCCAGTTCCTCCAGCCTGAAACTTAGTCTTCTCTTGGGGTTAAATTTAAGTGCTATTCGGTGGTAGCAGAGCAATGCCATGTCTGAGGCTCATCCTGTGTCAGAATTGAAAAATGAAAAACAGAAAGAAGGGAATTTCTGGAAATCAGGGATTCTCTCTTCCTGCTCTGCTAGATGAATGACTTCTAGAGTTTTTCTGCCAGCACTTGCTGCCCAGTTGTACATGTCAGGCTGTCCCAAGTTCACATCCAGGAGTCAAAGGAAGAAAAAAAACACAAAACCCCTACTTGCTATAAGCTGTTAATCAGGTTTGACTTCAGTCTCCATTTTTCATATTAGTGCTCTCTTTTCAGAGTAGTTGCATTTTGTATGCCCTCCAGAGCTTTAGTTGTGATCAGATAAATCAGGGAGAGATAGCCTATAGTCGGTGTACTCCATCTTGGCCAACATGAGAATTTCAGTAATTAGCACTTCTTTACACAATGAACAAAGAGCAATTTAGTTGGCCTGCTAACACAAACATATCAGTGAAGAAATTAGTAATGTTGATTATTGAATACTAATTTCCCAGGATATTTGCTTGTAGGCCAGAAAGACAACATGAATTAAGGTATCCTATACTCACAAAACTACAAAAATTAATGTGGGAAAACTATTAGATTACATAGGTAAGCAGTTTCTAAGTTCTTAGTCAACATTATAGAATTAGTTCTCTTGGTTGTTTGTTTTGCAACAATTCATATCCTGTACTTTCTCTAAAAAGGTACATAAACATTGATACACTTCTGCTCAAATAAGTTAATTCTCTCATCTCCACAGACCTTTTGGCGGCAATAAGAAGTTCTCTTGCCAAAGCAAATAGAGAAAGGTGAGGGTGCACAGAAAGAAAGGGATTAGAGGAAGCATTTAATACATAACAAAATGGGCCCTGGAACCTCCAAATGAGTCTTTAACAAAAAAAAAGAGGCCCTGAATGTGCTGTTAGGGAAAAAACCATTGAGATTATCACCCATTTCCACATTTTAGGGCAATAAAACTGAAGTCAAGAGAGGTAAAGTGTTTTGCTGAAGGTCAACCGTCTATCTCCTTGTTGCTCACATTTCAGAATTTAGCACAGCAGTTACAGATGGAGCAGTTCATTTTGAGAAACATTGCTTTGCGATTTGGAAGTCTGTAGATTATAAATCTTTTTCAGTGTTGAGCAACTTGATGGAAAAACAAAGATGAACAACAGGAGTAGAGGAACAAGAGAATGAAAGAGCTGAAAGGAGAGAATATTCAGTCCTGAAAAAGAGGGGGATGAGTATTATTGTCCTCGTGGCAGTGTTATTTTAAGTTCCATGGCCAACTCTATTGGAAACAAAATATTTTTGCCATTCAGGAGAAAAATCACATAAAAATAATATCCATTAAGAGTTGCACCTACTTAAAAGCAGTTGCCAAAGAAAAAGCCCTCATTTCATTTCTCTCTCAGGCAGTACCCCAAACTCTAGGCTTCTTCAACCACACCCCCATGAATGGTTAGGTCGACCCTGTTCCTGAAGGACCTTATTCTTTATTAGCTTTCACATTAAAATGTGGTCTTGCTCATGACATTTCTGGAGCTGTACTAATAGACACTTCCAGATTCAGCCCCCTGCAGAGGTATCCACATTCTCTACCCCATGTCAGGCTTTTCTTAATTTAAATAACATGGTGCCAAACTTAACCATAGGATCTTCCTTTAATCCAGAATGCTGAATACAGAGAATCAATAAAAGTAATTTGATAAGCTAATTCATGTTAAAAAGTTATTGACCAGCACACTTTAATATGTCTCTTTTCCCAGAGTAGTTGAGTTTTAAGAGGAAAATCTAGTTGATGTTATGCTTTAGTCCCTAGAAATAAATTATGAATAGTGGAAAATTATGCAGACTGTGTATCAGTTAGGATACAGATTTAGGTCCAGCCCAAAGAACCAATAGCTTAAGCAAGTTGGAGTTTTTTTTTTTCTCTGTCCATAACTGACTGAGGTAGGCAGTGTAGGCTAACAGAACTGTTCCATGGTGCTGGAGTCCTTTTTGATTCATGGCTCAGCCATTCTCTAAACACAGCTTCTATATCTCATGACCTATTGTGGCTGGTCCAGCTCTGGCCATCATATCTAAATTCTACCTAGAGGTAAGTTAGAGGAGAAGGGAAGACCACATGTCTTTCCTTTTAAAGGAACAACCCAAAAGTGCATGTAGGTTCATCAACTGTAACAAACGTACCACTCTAGTGGGGGTTGTTGATAATAGGGGAGGCTGTGAATGTGTGGGGCAAGGGGTATATGGGAAATTTCTGTACCTTCCTCTCAATTTTCCTGTGAACCTAAAATTGCCTAAATAATAAAAGTCAAAGAAAGAAAGAAAAAGAAAGATTACAACCAGCCATTAAAAAGCAAATAACAAAAAACAAAAACAAAAAAACTCTGCGTCTCAGGGATGTGACAAAGCAATCACAAAATTACATTTAAAAAAATATTCTTGTGACCTAAAGGATCCACTTCCTTTATAAAGTAACAGAAGATTAAGTATCTCTTGCAGTTTAAACCCATTCAGTCATTCAACCTTCCAATCTTGTTTTCTCAGCATGAAACAGTGCTGTAACTATGGCCAGTATTATTTGCCCTTTCCTCTAACTATCAGGTATTGATGTGTTAAAGAACAGAAGTGCAGTGACACTCTGAAGTAAGGAACACAGCCATTAAGAAGTAAATCAAGTGTGAGAGAGTCTTGTCTATGAGATACTAGAGTCCTTGAGAATTGTGCTTAGCAAGCAAATTTTGTTGTGAACCAAAAGGACCATTAACCAGTAGGAAACAATTTTATTCTCATCAGAGCAAAAGTATCAAATACCAAGAAAAGCAAAACTTGAAGGCATAGGTGAATAACGGCACCAAATATCACCTCAGTTATGTTTGTCAAGTAAACTTTTATAGAATGCCTATTATGTGTTAAGCAGGGTGCTGGTACTAGCAATCACACATGTGGAAAGCAAGGTTTTGTTCTTTAGGGAGCTTACAGTCTTAAGGTGGAGAAATTCTTGCATATATAATTTCAACATGGGATACTTATAGGACTAAAGTTCAGTTCCCCGGGAGGAGAGCTGGAGTGGAAGAAAGGCAAGGGCAAGGGGAGGTTTGCTGGAAGAGGTGAGGCCGAACTCAGACATGGACAAAAGATGAAGGAAGTCAGGTGATGAAGAGGAGGAAGGGCATTCTAGCTTGAAGGGACAGGTAAGTGAAGGCACGGAGACCTGCAGAGCCATGGTACAGGCTGCAGGAGATTGCCAGGACAGGGCAGGGTCAGCAATGGGAGGGATGGGTTTGGGAGTCAGCTGCACTTTAAGCAGCATGATACTTCTGGGTTCCTGTCTCACCTGACCTGCTGAAATCACTGGACAGTTATGAGGGAGGTGGGCGGTGGGGGTAGGATTATACTGGGAGGTTGAGGAAATGTGAAATCTTCATTTTTCCCCAGCTGGAAGTCAACAGAAATGTCTGGAATGGACTGGATTGTATCCCTCCCCAAATGTATATGTTGAAGCTCTACCCCTCAAGTGATGGTATTTGGGACTTTGGAAGTAAGCTCGGGTTAGATGAGGTCCTGAGGGTGGAGCCCTCATGATGGGATTACTGGCTGTATAAAAAGAGGGAGAGAGCTCTCTCTCTCCACCACGTCAGCACACAGCCAGAAGGTGGTTGTCCGCCAGCAGGGAAGAGGATGTCATCAGAACTACCTGGGCAGGCACCTCGAGCCTGGACTTCCCAGCTCCCAGAACTGGGAGAAACTGTTGTTTAAGCCACCAGTCTGTGGTATTTTGTTACAGCAGCTAATACAATGGGCTCTATAACAACAGTACAATGTTAAAAACTCAGAAACCAGGATATAGCAATAAAAGCATGGGAGTTAGAGATATGGCAGTAAATGTCAAAAGAATTAGTTAAAGAGTTGAGCTGGATTACCTCTGGGGAACAAGAAATGAAAATGGTGGTCAGAGCACTACTGATTTGTTAAACAGACCTTATAGAACAATTTGGCTCTTTAAAGTACAGCAAATGTAATGTTGGCTGAAAAACATTTTTTGAACCTAAGAAAGAAAAAGAGAAAATAAAGAATGGAAAAGTGTAGACTTTAATTATTATTAGTAGGAGGGAGTCACTGTTTGAACAAAAAACCCCAAACATCAAAGAATATATACAATATGATTCCATCTATATACATTTCAAAAATAGGCAAAACTAATCTATGGTATCAGACATCAGGATAGTGATTCATTAATTGATTCCCATGCAGACTAACCCTGTCCCATAATTATTGGTAGCTGAGGAATGAATATTTGTTGAATTAATTAATCAAGAACTGAATGTTGTCTAAATATTCTGAAATTAGATAAAATCCACCCACCTCTCTAGAAGCCCATTTTCTAAGCAGTTGCCTTAAGAACTCACTCATGCTGTTCTGAGGAGTTAAGTCTGCTAGGCACACAGGCCTATCATGTCAAAGGTCTGCTTGGTGACTTTGAGACTAGAGATGCAGGCTGAGGTATATAGTTTGGAGGCTGCTGGCCCTGGCAGTATCACTGAAGGTCCGTGAAGCATGTTTCTGCACTCCGTGCTCTGGAGCTTTTTCCTGTTTACGCGATAGCTTATTGACAAACGATATTAATGGGTGCCGCACATTCCCTTGCCCCTCCCATGACATGAACCATTTCATCACTGTTATTATAATTCCACCCTTTTCCCCCTATATCAGAAAGTAAGCAAGTGCTGTTTGCTATTGGGGTTAAAAAGTGAATTTCATTACAAACTTTGATCTGTGAGTTAGTGTTAGAAACGTGTTACATTTTTGGCAAAAGCTTTATTGGCATGAACACATATATAGAAGAAAGCACCAACCATAATGTCCAGGCTGGTGAACTGTGTGTAACAGCAGCCCTGGATCAGCGTTCCCAGCACCCGCAAGCCTACATCGTGCTCCTTTCCCGGCACTACCTCTGCCAAGGATGGCCACTATCCTAACGTCTGATGCTAAACATTAGTATTGCCTGTTTTTCAAATGTATATAGGCATTTTGTATACATGTATATCAGAACAATTTGGCTTTTTAAAGTACTGCATATATAAAGCTGTATATATATTGATCATATTGTATATATATTTCATGCTGGGGGGATTCAAAATTTTGTTTATGAGATTCATCCATATTATTCTATGTAGTAGTATTTGTTTAATCCCATTGCTAAAAGGTATTCCATTGTATGATTAAGCCACAATTTATTTATCCTTTCGGTTTCTGGTGGGAATTTGGATAGTTTCCAGGTTGGCAATATTATGAATGTACCACTATGAACATGTGTATGTCTCTTGGTGAATGCATGTAGGCATTTCTGTTGAGCACATACAGGAAGTTTCTGCCTTCCATGGTAGAGATAGGCACAAATTTCAGATGCTACAATTTAGTTAAATACCAGTTCCCCAACAGTACAGTTCAAATTTCAGTTCCTACTATATATTAACTGTGAGCAACTACAGAAAGTACAAACTTTGCTACTAGAACTTCAACTCACAAATCAATACATAAATAATAGATGAACATCATAATCAGAGATTAATCATATCTCTTCTTTCAAAGTCCTGTCTGCAGACTTTGAAAGAAGTCTACACATCCATTATTCAGTTCACATACACACAGCAAAGCCACTGTGTTGTCTCTTTGTCTCCTAGTGATAAGCCCACATGACGCTGTATTAAAATGGATAATTGAAAAGGGATTGGCCAGCAAAGGTGAAAGTGCAAAAAAAAAAAAACCAAAATAACAAAAAGTGACAATGCTAGAGGTGAAATTTGAGTTGAACATAAATGGAGTTATAGAAGAAATAGTTGATCATGCGAAGGGTGGCCCTGCCACCCAAGGTACACAACCAGAAGAGCTTAGCAAGGGTGAACTTTGCCATAAATGGTGAAAGTGAGTATGACAAATACGATCCAGATGTCCCCCCCAAATCTTTCCATATAATGAACACTCAGAGATTTCTCACAACATTGAACACACAAAGGAAAAAATTGGGGGAGCCTATCCAAATTTAGAAAGGAGTATGGCATCACTAAAGCACAGAAGAGACACTTGCTCCATATCATATGTAATACGATAAGGAGGCAATTATTCTTCAGATCATGTGTGATAACTTTTTACAAAGAAAATATTCTGTGAAAAGTAAATAATCATTAGACACTAGCTCAGAATATCTCAATATCAGTAAGCCCTTCTCTCTGTTCAAGACATATGATGTTTGCCTTTAGCCATATGAACTCAAGCTTTGCCAAAATAATGCATCTTTTAGCTTTGCCTGGCCCCACCCCATGTCAAGGCCCACAGACTTCTGACTAAACAGGCCTTTCTCTATATGACTTGGATGTACTTCAGAAGCAGGACCTGAACTAAAAACAGTGACTATATGTGTATGAACTTTTAAATACTATGAAGAGGTGGAAATTAATTTCACAATTCAAAAATAAAAATATTAGGTAACATAAACAGATTCAAAGTCTTCGTTAAAAGTATTTCCCAGAATTTCCTTGGCCCAAAATGCTGGTGGACCTGTGAAATCATAGACACAAGGATGATTAAAAACAAACAAACAAACAACAGAGGAGGTCAGTCTGCAGAGGAGAATTGTGCAGATGTGCAAAGAAAAGCCCTGGGGCTCTGGAAAGAGAGATGAAGAGAGAGCTTTCTGAACTCCCCTGTTCCCTTGAGGCTGGATTGTATGAGTTTCTAAGATTCTCCTGCATTTCTTTAATAACTCCCCTTAACTCTATCTACTATATAATAATATACGAACAATGTAGCATGATGCAAATGCCACATGTACCATACACAGAGCTCATTTTTTAAATAGAAATTTATCATTTTAATCTAATACCAAATTTATAGATGACTAAAAATGAAAAAAAATGTTGTCTTGCTAAATCTGCTCCTGTCCATTGTATCAGCACCAGTGTGTGTCACTGCCTCTTCCCTGACCCTCTCTACCTTTGCAGAGTAGATGCTATAAATGCAAATATCCCCACAACGATCATGGTAGAATAAGACTCAAAAGCAAAATTAGTGAGACTCTGACACAGTAAGACTGATTTCTCTAAAGCCTAAATCATTCTAATTTATTTTTTCAAAATTTCTTTATGTTTTGTAACAAGGAAGAAAGACCAAAGCAGAACTTGAACAATTTACTAGGAAATAGAGTATATAATGTCCTTTGTTCTCCATGGAGCAAGTTACATAATCCTCATCTAAGGCAGTGGACGATTAAGAGTATGGATTCCCCCTGCCATCAGACCATTTGGGTTTGAATCCCAGAGTCACCTCTGACATTGGACAATCACTTTCCTCAGTCTAAGCTTAAAATGGGGATAATAATATTCAAGAA
The DNA here is from genome assembly GCA_032199065.1 of Smutsia gigantea. NCBI lineage: Eukaryota > Metazoa > Chordata > Mammalia > Pholidota > Manidae > Smutsia > Smutsia gigantea. The sequence continues at coordinate 97,239 of JAVSCE010021807.1, read as the reverse complement.
CTCCATAGAACGGCTGGAATTGAATGAAAATTGAATACAATCATCCTTGTAAAGTTCTCAGCCTCTGTCTGCTACCACCTAGATGCTAAGTAATAGTATCTAAATTGCAGTGAAGTTGAATAGTGATCCTGTGTTTTCCCAGCAGGCTGTATGTGCCTGAGGCAAGATAATCTCCCCAAAGGGCTATGAAAGTATAAGGGAATAAGTTGCCTTTACTGGGCTGGACACAGTGGTATGAGCAAAGCAAAAGGTGACAAGGTGAGAATGTAAAGTGTAAAGGGATCATAGACAGAAAACTAGAGCAGACTGCTATGCAGGAAAGGAGGTGACCAAGAGGAAAATAAGAGGAGGCAGCATGGCAGCAGTTGGCATGGAGTCCAGATGGTTCCCCACTAGATGCAGAATGCACTTACCTGTATTAAAACATTTAGCTGAGCAACTGGCTGTGTGGTGTTGGTCCTGCCCCAAAGTAGCCCTACCTTTATGGACACATTATGGGGGAAAATTGTACAAAATCAAAGGTTATGCAAAAGAACCCAATGTCAAAACATAAATTCCATTTATCTAATTGGCTTTTGCAGGATACTGCAAAGAGAATATGATTGTTTGTGGACACAGCTTTGAACTTGCTTTCTTTCAACAACAAATTAGATTTAATACCGCCTTAACCTTTCAACTGACATTAACATAATGGGCCAGCAGTAGATTGGTTCTCAAACAAATGATCAAAGTGGCAACTCTGGAAAAGGCAGCATCTCCTTTGGCATAAAACTGCCAGACAAAGATTGGTCCATACATTACAGCTTACAAAAATGAGAACAAAGTTACATGTGGTTATAAGGGTGCTTTTAATCATTGCCACATTGAACCATAGGCTATTAAAGCTGGCAGGAACCTTTAGAGAGCATATGATCCAACGACTTCATTTTATAGATAGGAAGACTGACACTCAGAGCAGATGATTGACTTATGAAAACACAGGGAATTTGTAACAGAGCATAAACCAGAATCCAGCTCTCCTATCCTGCATATTTTCCACTATACCCACTGCCCTTCAAAAGATTAGAAAAAGAAGAAAAGCTGCAGAGTGGAGTTCTCAGCCAGTTATTTCTAAAAGTAGGGTTCTACCTCTTAGAACACGACAAAGGGGGTTTGTTGACTGTGATTCTTCACCAAAAGAAATTGATTATCAAATCGATGTAATAGTCCATAAAATATTTAACATATTATTCTCAAATGTGTCTTTCTCTTGAATGTAAACTCTGTTCACATTTTTACAATTTCTAGAAAGTTCCCTTAAGTTTTAAATGTGCCATGACAACAGTGCTCATACCCCAAAATTTCCAACTTTTATACCATCAATTTGCTATGTCTTTCTTTTTCATAAAGGTCAGTGAACAAAAATTGCATTCTGAAATGCAATCTCCTGGATTACAAACCTAGAGAATTCTGTCTGATGTTCAAGCCATCACACACTGTGGAACCAGTTTCTGACCCATGAAGGAAATAGCATGTCACAGAGACCTTTTGTACAATTCCTCTTGTTAATAGAACCAGTGAGCCTCAACCGAATTCAATCTAAATTTCCAGTGCACTATAGCTGAACGTCCACAGATAAATGTGTGCCCTTCTAGGATATCATAAAACTGGTAACTTTTGTCCTTTACCAGAATAATGTAAGAAAGCATGACACCTTTCTGCTTGCATTTATAGATGGTCCCCTCCCCAGATGTCTCCATACACCTGAGAACATTTTAATGGGCATTGCTGGACTTAGCAGTGAGAGAGGAGAGAGACAGAATGAAGGGAAGGAGTGGAGAGGTGAGTGGGAGAAAAGGGGAAGGGAGGAGTGGGAAGGAAAGTAAAGAGAAGGAGGTTGAGAAGGAGAGAGAAGAGAGGAGGAACTGGGAAGGGAGGAGGAAAGAAGAGAGAATGCTTATGAACCGGCTTCATTAAGCTTTTCCTTTCACTGTTTTCTCATAGAGGCTAAGAAGAATTTGGAGAAATTCCCCCCAAAATTTATTTTTGTTAATATGACAGGTATAATTTTGACAGCAAAAGTTCTGATAAAGACCAAACATATACAGTTAGTCTCTACACAGGACTTCCAGAGCTTCAGGATTCAGCCAGCTATTTTATAAAATGTTGTGTCGTTCTTTTAAAATAAAAAAGATAATGACCATGCTCAATGAACAAATGGAGACTAAGACTAGTGTATGAGACTAAATAAAATAATTTATATGAAATGATTAACATGGTACCAGGCACCTGGAAGGAACTCAGCAAATTATAATGTATATTACTATTATTATTTGTATGATGATGTAATCCAATAAAATTTACAATTAATTGGACATAAATTACCTATATACATAAATATTAGTTCATGTGCTAATTAACCATAAATGCAAAGTTCTCACAAATTCTTATAATTAATATTACCTTTACAGAACCAGACCTAGTTCTTCTCTTTTTTATTATAGAGCTCTGCGTATTTAAAATGCACCATTGTTTTTGCATTCCCTAGGTGCAGTTTAATCCTCTTTCCATATTCACGATAATCGTATTCTTAGAAGCCATGGAGGCCAGCTGGGACTGCCCAGAAGCAAGTGCTCCTGCTTTGCCATCTGGCCTTAGGTAAACATTCCTGGGTCTCTTTGGGAGGGGACCTGGCCTCGGTACCAGAAGTCAAAAGGCTCAAGGCTCCTGAATCTAGAGTGTGGGTAATACTGGAAAAGTCAGAGCATCCCTGCCCAGAGAAAGGGCCACTGTGAAGGGATAGGCTGGGGGCAAGTAGATTCAGAGCCAGGGCCATGAAATGTTCTAGGGAGAGGCCAGAGTGACAGTCACCCTGGATTCTGAGGGGTTTTGAGTAAAGCCAACTGGTAGGTGAGTAGATGGGCTCCAGCTGGGCCAGGACTGGGCTCAGACAGGGCAGAGGATGCCAGTGAACCTTTTAATTTATCAAAAGAAATCTTTCAGATCAAGAGAGAGTGGGATTGTTGCCAAGCAGCTGTGTCTGGGGAGGTTTCTCCCTGTGCACCAAGTGAAATCTCAACCTGGCTCAGGGAGGGTTCTTGACTCTGAACAAGAAATAATTCTCGAGCAGGTCAGATGAGTGTAGGTAAGGAAGGAATTCATTAAAGCAAGAGAAGCAGAGAACGGCAGCAGCCAGACAGGCAGCAAAGAGCAAAGGAAAACAGAGGGAAGAGAGGGAAGCTCACGAATTCCTGCTCAGCATAGGACAGATCCCTTGTCAACTCCTAAAGCCAGGGCCACTTGGGGTCTAGTGTCCACTTGAATCTTCACGGCATGGAAACTAAGTCCCTAGCACCCCAGAATTTGGAGGAGCCACAGAGCACTGGATTATGTTCTGAGAACTTCCCAAAGGCAAAGAAAGGAGATTTTTGGGCAGGCTACTAAAGAGCATGATCATATAGCTGGAGTACTGTCCGGGTCACCCAGGTGACAGGAACTTGCAAGCCCAAATCAGAGATCTCAGTAGCTCCTCCCAATTTTTATGAAGTAGGACAGAGAGAGCAAAGACTTGTGCTTAAGTCTGGAAAATGGAACAAAATAGTAGTGTCAAAGATGCTTACGAATGGAAAAGTGCAGAGACGAAATTCAGTTAAGTTGAGCAGTAAGAAGTCTTTATTTAAAAAGTACACACTGCAAGAAAGGGGAGTGCAGGAAACCTCAGAGAGGAGGTGCACTTAAGGGCTTAGGATTCTGTCTTTTAAGGCTTTCAAGAATGGGGCCAAGGACAGGGGGTGGGGTTTGCTGGGTGTAGGCTTGGCTTGCGGTCTCATGATGTCTCTCTCCAGGGAGGGACATTGTGTCACCATCCACAGTCAGTCCTCTAGATAATTCTGTAAGATAAACTTAACCCAAGGAATTTATTGATTCAGTTCCTCTCCAAGATAGTGGTTTCCCTCAATCATAGGAGAGGAACTTATCAGTTAAGACTGCATGCCTTGACTTAAGATAGGGTGGGTTATTGTGTAATTACCAAAGACTGTGTTAGGAATCTTACCTAACTCCCTGGTTTTAAAAATGGAATCTTAGCTTTAAGATGGGTTCCCTCCTGTTCTTACTATTCTGTTTATATCTCAGCATTTTTCATCATAGGCAGGAAAAGTTAACCATGATGCTCGTCCTATGTCCCTGCCCTACCTCAGGATGATATAGTCAAAGTGCTAAAAGAAAAAACTCCAACCAAGAATCATTTATCTAGCCAAGATGTCTTCAGAAATGAAGGAATGAGATAGATTTTCCCAGCCAAACAAAAGCTGAGGGAGTGCCTTACAAGAAATATAAAAAGGAATTCTAACGGAAATGAAAGAACACTAATTAGTAACATGAAAATATATGAAAAATAAAGCACACTGGGAAAGGTAAACATATAGTCAAATTCAGAATACTCTAATACTACAATATGGTGGTGTGTTAATCACTTAATTTTAACATAAAGGATTGCAGCTGCTTTTACTGCTGCCAAGCAGGCTTACAAGGATAAAGGATAAAAATAAAACCTTTAGCAACAATAATTTGTTAATGTATACATAATATAAAAAGATGTAAATTGTGACATCAAAAATATAAGATGTTGTGGAATAAAAGATATGAGATCAAAGCTAAATTGTTATCAGATTAAAACAGGCACTTCTAACTATGAGATATTTTATATAAGCCTCACGGTAATCACAAAGCAGAAACCTACAGTACATACCAAAACATAAAGAACAGGGAGTCAAAGGATACCACTATAGCAAATCATCAATTCACAAAGCAACACTATAAGAGAGGAACAAAGGAACTACAAAACTGCTGGAAAACAATTAAAGGATGTCATTAATAAGTTCTTTCCTCTCAATATTTACTTTTAATGTAAACAGATTAAATTGACCAATCAAAAGATACAGCGGGGCTAAATAGATTTAAAAAGAAATAAGACCTAACTGTGCTACCTACAGAAGACTCTCTTCAGCCTTAAGGAAACACACAGGCTGAAAGTGGAGGGCTAGAAAAAGATATTCCATGTAAACGGAAACCACAAGAGAACAGGGGCAGCTGTATTTATATCAGACAAATAGACTTTAAGCCCAAAAGTATAACAAGAGACAAAAAACATCATTATATAATGATGAAGGGGTCAATTCATCAAGAGTATATAACAACTGTAAATATTTATAGACCCAACATCAGAGCACCAAAATGTATTAGATCTGAAGGGGGAAATAGCAGTAGAATAATAGACAAAATTCCAGTGGCATTTTTCGTAGAAACAGAAAAATACAATCCTCACATTCATTTGCAACCACAAAAGACCCCAAATAGCCAAGGATTCTTGAGAAAGAACAAAGCTGGAGGCACCACACTTCCTGATGTCAAAGTATATTACAAAGCTATAATAATCAAATAGTCCAAGAGCCCAGAAATAAAGCCACCCATATACAGTCAATTAATCTTTGACAAGGGAACCAAGAACACACAATGGGGAAAGGATAATCTCTTCAATAAATGGTGTTGAGAAAACTGGATATCCACATGCAAAAGGATGTAATTGGGCCTCTATTTTATGCCATATGCAAAAATTAACACAAAATGGATTAAGGACTTAAATGTAAGACCTGAAAACATAAGACTCTAGAAGAAAACAGGGGAAAATGCTCCTTGACATTGATCTTGGCAATGATTTTTCTGGATATAACACCAAGAGCATAGGCAACAAAAGCAAAAATTAACTCTTGGGCCTACATGAAACTAAAAGCTTCTCCACAGCATATGAAACAATTAAAACAATGAAAAGGCAATGTACAGAATGGGAGAAAATATTTTCAAGCTGTATAAGGGGTTAATATCTGAAATATTTATAAGGAACTTATAACTCAAAAACAAAAAACAAACCAGTTAAAAAATGAGCAAGAAGACACACAAATTACCAACAGGTACATGAAAAGGTGCTAATCACGAATCATCAAGGAAATACAAATCAAGACTGCAATGAGCTATCACCTCACAACTGTAGGATGACTTTCATAAAAAAGACAAGAGATCCACAAGTGCTGGTGAGGATGTGGAAAAGGGGAATCTTTGAACACTGTTCGTGGGAATGTAAAATGGTATAGCCATTGCGGAAAATAGTTTGGAGGTCACTCAAAAAAGTTAAAAATAGAGCCCCCATCTGATCCAGCAATTCCACTTCTGGGTAAATATCCAAAGGAAATGAAATCTCTGTCTGGAGGAACTATCTGCCTCCCATGTTCACTGCATCATTACTCACAAGAGCCAGAAGGCGCTCCGTGGGCTCTCTCAGACCGTTTGCCTAGAAGCTTCCTCCATCCATTTTACGCTATAGTTCCCAGCCTTGCTGGATACTAGGATTTATTTAGATGCTTGATACCTGGCATGACTTCAAGTAGAAAGTAAAGCATAGAGGCTGCATGTTATTAGAAACTCACACTTATTTTTGGTTTGGAACACACACATGCCTCTTACCTCTACCCTGGGCTTGGCTCCACTTTGGGGTCAGAACACAGGACCCTTTCTCAGAGAGACTCACTGGTATTGAAATGTCTTGCCCTCCAACTCTCCTCTCCTTCCTCAAACTGCAGGATCCAGAGCTCCTCTCCAACAGGAAAACACTTTCTGATAGCCTTCCAATCCAGTGTGTTCATGGCAAAACTTCTATGCACTGAGTCCATCAGGATCTTAGATTTGATATGCAAGATTTGGGCTTTTGAAATGAAAACTTTTCTTTCAAGCTGTAAAAACACTCGAGAGTCCATTTTGAGCCCCAAACCTGAGAACTGCTTCCCTATTTTTTCTCTGCATAGCACTCCTTCTCAAAGGAAACTGATTACATAATGGAGGGAAAGCCTCAGGGACTTAAAGGAACTTCTAACAGGCTTTTTAAAAACTAGTTAACATATTAAAATGTTGTGCCCTAGTCCTCAAATGTGAAGACTGCTCATCAAAGGATTTTGGCCCTCTGTGGCTATGCACACATTCGGCTTCACAGGAAAGCAGCCTACCTGTACTGCTCTGGCCCACATCAGACCTTTTTTTTCTGCTTGTTGGCAATATCTGATTATATATAATGTGTGTTCATCAGGAACATTTGGTCTCCATCGTTATTGAAGTGACTTGGATTCCGAGCCATCAGGCAACAGACCCATAGAATACGTAGATAAAAAGTAGAGCCAGCCTATTCAGTATATTCCAATACTAGCCAAGAATACTCTGGCGTCAAGCAGGAAAAACAAAAATGGAAAAGATGTGTGCGTTTAAGAATTATGAATTGGGTATGATTCTTTGTAGCAAATAAGAATGTAAAAATTCTGTATCAGTTAGCAAAGCTCATTAGTTCTTTTAATATCAACGGAAATGCCACGAGTTCCTCCTACAGTTCCAAGAATTTTTTTTATACTTAGTAACTTTAGTTAAATTGAAATTTCTAAAATAACTCTAAAAGAAACTTCTATAATACAGCTGCAATCCTTGGAGCAGATGTGAGTTTGGGTAAATTCAGTGAGAAGAATTTACATCTGTACAAGCTGCCCTGGCTTATAATTCTTTTCCTAAATTACATACAACTTTGATTAAAATGAATACTGCTATTTTTATCAACTACTGTTAAATGAGATCTATAAGGAAGCCATTATAATCTGAAACTCAAAGAAGCCCCAATGTTAGTGTTCCAGTAATTTCAATATTCAATAATTTGTAGTCTTACTGTCAATGGCTTAGATATGAGTGAAAGAAAGAAGAGCCAAAGAACCCAAGTGATTCATAGAAACCTAAGATTAAGAGGTCATCCAGTTCATTTGAAGAGTCTCTTTTCAAACCATCACAGGGGATGATAAATCATTCTATTTTTTAAAATCTATAACTTTCTTAAATTGCTTATTCTAATAGTCTGTGTGGTCTTTGTGTTTTGAAAAAGTCTTTCCTGTTTATAAAATTAATATATGTTTATTTTTTAATGTACTTAATATAGAAAATAATGAAGAGGAACTCTCCCTCCCCACTCCTATGATATTGGCACCCAGTGCCAGTCACTGAAGTACAGCAGAGTTTGAGCCCTTGAGTACATGGTAGGTCAGATGTACCTGGGGTTTATCTGTTCAACCGCAGGGGCCACCCTCCAGCACCCTCTTTGTGTGAAGATTGAGAAGGCGTGGAGAGGGAACTCTCCTGAAGGAGTGCCCATGCTGAGCCTGACCTGGAGAGAAAGCCCTTTGTGGCTGGGGGGAAGGGGGGTGCTGTACACCGTACACATGGTATACTCTCTTGCCCGTTTGATTACCACCTCAGCTCTATGAAGGACAGGAGGAAGCTGTGAATTAAAATTGTAAAAGCAATTTCACTATGCAATCTGACACGTGGGAGCCAGACACCACCACCTTGAGACCCCATTACAGATTACGACAAAGTAGAGAGAGGCATTCTTTCCTGGGGCTCAGATGGGTGCAGTACATTTGTGAGGAGCCTGGTGGAACAGAGATCTGGCCTCAGTGCCCACTGGAAACATCCTTGCTGGTGAGCACCTCTGAGAACCTCCCCACCTCCAGAACTCCAAGATATATTTGGAACATGTTTCATAAGGAGTTTAAGTTCTGTATCATGCAGGAAAGAGGCAGTGCAAGGAAATTCGACTTTTACTGTTCATGTAAACTCTTTAATATCTACAGGCAGGTGAAGGCTATGAAAACATACTAAATAGACAAAATTTCTTGTTATGCAGAAATTTCATTTTCTGGGGTATTTTGTATCTTGCTTATTTCATTTAACACTACGTAATGAACAGTTTCTTATTTCAGTAAATATTCCTCAAAACATGCTTTTTTAAAAAGAATTAGCTCCTGGATTTCCAGCCTTGAGTCAGGTTTCCCTCACTCCCAAGTGAAGCAGCTCGATATGTTGGGGGTTGGAGAAAACTAGACTTCAAGTTAGCATATCTAGCTTTGAGTACCAGATCTATCAATTATTGCCTACATTATCTAGCCATTCAGCTATTCAACCTATAAGAGGGGGGAATTAATACATATTTCACAGGAAAAATAGGGATTAGTGAAATATATGTAAAGTACAGGTAATTTAAACATCTATTTGTTTATCTATGTTTTTATAAAACTTAATACATTCCTTTATCATGGCACATTTTGGGTTTTTCGATTATGTGTCCTTAGATCTGTTTCTTTCACAGACTGTGAGCTTTCTGAAGGGATGGAGAACTCATTGTGTTGGTATGCCTGGAGCCTACCACAATTCCTGGCACATAGCAAACACTAGATAATTATTTCATAATGGATAAATAAATGGTACTTGCTACCACTTAACATTTTACAGGTTTGAAAAATAACCTCCTGTATATTATCTTACTGACTCGTCACAGCAATCCTTGGCACAGGCTTGGTGGATACCATGAGCCTCTGAAACAAAATGCTGGGAGAGCCTCAAACATTTGGTACCCTCTGTTCTTTGCTGGTTGTATCAATTGCTGTTAACAGATAAAAGTGGGCCCAATATTTAAATTATGATGTCAGTATCACATCCTCTTCTCAGCTCCTAGATGACGTCCCCCCCCCGTAGCTCCCCCAGAGTCTACTCTCAGAATGCCTGTCACACCCTCAACCCCCTTCTAAAGAGTTCCTATCCATAGATTTTTGCTTAAGAAAGTGACTGTAGTTGATTCCTTAAACTTGTATGGTTATGTGTTTCACCGCATATCTCCATCACCCAACTATATGTTTCGTTCCAGGGGAGGGAACTGACCCAAAGGCAATAAATCCCTTATCTAACACTTCAGCTTTGCTCAACAAGGATGACTGCAGTTTGTTAAAACTTAACAAACACCTACATTTCTGGAATTTGGGGTTTAAAGTACAGAATTTGGCAGGGAGTAAAGGAAGTTGAACAAGAAGGACAGAGAGAAGGCAATACACAAATACCACTGTTAAATGCAGGGTCCCCAAAATACCACCAAAACAAGCTGTTGATAAGACAAAGCTAAATTTATTGTTTACCTAATGAGCTTACCTACTGAGTGATACCACCTCAACAGAGTCTTTGTAGCACCTCAAAGGGGAAATGGCAAAGTCAGGATATTGACTGATAATTTTTAAGTCTGGTTTAAAACATACCTTTTGATGAGTGAGAGGGGCTGAATTAGGATGGGATCAGCACAGATATAATTTAGGATCAGTGCATATGGCGAGGTGAGGATTTTGAGGGGATGGCTTCAAAGAGTCTTGAGTATAAACTGGTTTTTCATGCATTTTATTGAAGAGTTGATGGGTCTTTTAGGAAGTTGCTAGAATGAATAATAAAGTTATTTGCAACTTTTTCTTCTTCCTGGAAAGAATCTCCTGGAAAAGTAAAGTTATGCTGATGAAGACAGTCAGCTATGTGGGTGGTTTTGGTTCTCATCACAAAGCAGAAGCAGCAAATAAGTTAAAAAAAAAAAGCATAAAGTGGAGAGAAACACTATACAGAGCAGAAACAGAATCCGAACTATTCTGATGGTGGAGGGCCTGAAGACCAAACCTGGCTGCAGAAAGTATTTTCCTCCCCAAACCAGCCTGCCTTTGCCCTCAGGCAACAGGGTCACCATATGGGCCAGCCAATAACTGGTACTGTGACAAGCCTTGGGGCTCACAAGTTTACATTCTCACAGTTACACTCAACAAAGCTTTGGAGTTGGTGGGATTCCATCTGGATATAAAAGAAAAATATTACTAAATCAAGAAATCATGGGGGGCTGCTATTGATAATTTTGAAATATAGGATGTAAGGTAAATCTCAGCTATATCAGTTTAGTGTTCTAGTGTTGACATGAAACAAAAATGCCTTCTCTTTTAGGCTCATAACTTGAGAATGCAGTGTCTGGACTTAAAGATATTTGCATATCCCAATGATCTATACTATTGTTAGGGTATGACAACTTACGAATTAATATGATTTGAACTTAACTCAGGGTTAGACGATGTCTGAAATTGAGAACCAGGCAGATCCATCTCCTCTGACCCTAAATGTGGCCCCAAAGTAAATTGCTTGAAGAAATGGAACTCAGATTACAGGTGGGGGGTTTTTGAAGTATGTCCATATTCATGGAGAGCAAAGAAGCTGAGCTAAAAGAAAATTGGACTGGCTAACAATAACTGGATTGAACAAAAGTTGATTTTAAAAGGACTATTTTTATTGAAGATCGTGCCTCACTTTGGAGAAGCAAAGGCAATTGGCAGTGGAAGGAACTGCACCATACTAAGTCCTTAAAAAATGTATTGACTTATGTTGCCTATGTTACATAATAAAAACAACCCTTTACAGTTTAAAAAAAAAAAAAAAGAAAAGAAATCATGGGTTCTGCTGGCATATTTGATAACTCCCTGGTATCAAGCAGGCAAAGTAAGGTCTTTATGGAATGAGTAGCAGATCTCACCATATGCTTCTCAAACCCACTACTTCATGAACTATACATGTTCATAATGTATATATATGAACATAAGTGGAAGTGCATTTGATTTCCAGTTACAAACTTGGGTCCATTATGGGTCTGGGAATTATGTTTGTCCTTTTCCTGAAGGGTCTCCTCACGAGAGTACCCTAACATCCCCCTTGTTCTCTGACCTCTGCTTCCTCTTGGAGCATCTATCACTCCTCAGATACAGCTAGCACCCCAAATTCCATCATTCAATAGCTAGTCCTTTTAGTTTTGATTAATTACAACAGTCTGAGTGGTAGATGATGAGGAGAGCCCGCTCGGAAAGAGCAGCCAGCCCACAGCCCCTCACACGAGGGCCGTCACACACCAGAAATTCTTTGTGATGAGCACGTTCTTCCTCTTATCCTCCAACTCAGCTTTAATTTTCCCTTACATCTTTCACCAAGATGTAACATTTGCTTAATTATAAAGTCACAGCAAATTATTTGTCATTGAAATAACAATAAATATGCCACTATCATCCTGCGCAATTGCCTATAAATTACAGAATACACTGGGAAAAGAGTGTAAAACCCCAGTTTTTATTTCTTCTCATGACATCAAGAAGAAATGTGTTTAGGCTTACTGTATTTGTCAGTGTTTTAGTGTTGCTAGGACAATCAATACGTGGTTACCATTCCTTTGAGTAGCACAGTGTGGTGAGATCCCAGCTCCACAAAACACTGGTTCTGTGATGTTACACAAGTTACTTAAAATATCACTTGTTCATTCATTAAACAAATATCTTTGATGATTTAGTCATGTGCCAGGCTCTGTGCTAAGAACTGGACACAACAGCACTAAGATACAATCCCTACCTTCTTTGGCCTTATGGTACAGTAATGTCTTCGCTGAAAAGGCAGTAATGATAACTTCCCAAGGATGTGAAGTTTAAATGAGATTATGATGTATGGAAAGTACCCAACTCAGTGCCAGCTCTGTGATGATAAATGCTCCTTCAATATTATTTCTCTTCTCTTTCCTCTTTTAGCAGCATTACTGGTATATTCATTCTGGGTATGGCTCTATACCTAACTTCAGCACAGACATTTGTATACATTATATACAGACAGAGAAGATAAAAATGCTATACATGCCTGTCAGATACTCATGCTATCTTCCAATGGTTAAATTCTCTATTTTTGTTTGTTTAAGTTTTTATATGTGTTGGGGAGTGGGGTTGGTAATTGTCCTGGAAATCGTTAAAGAGACTGTTTTTTTAATCTATCTTAATCTTTATCAAAGCAGATACTGAGACAAGGATTAAAGTGCAAAGAGTTTCGTAGAAAGGTTAAAGAAAAACCTGTTTCTCTATTCACAACACTTCTGACACTGAATGTGTAGGTTTTCTACACCAAGCAATTCTTCGGTTTTCTGTAGCCACCAACTAAGTGTCCTATAATTTAATTCATTCTAATACTAATTAACCAAGTTAGCTCAGACCCTGTAGGTTAAGGGCTCAAGCTCACAAGACAGCTTCCTACTTTAGATGCCAATTGCAAGTCTAGGCCTCCTGTACTTTTTTCTTTTCTTTTTTGTTTTAATTGAAGTACAGTTGATATACAATATTACATTGGTTTCATATATACAACATAGTGATTTGACAGTAATCTATATTACTAAATGCTCACCTCAACTAGTATAGTTACTATCTGTCAACACAGAAAGATGTTACAGAATTATTGACTATATTCTCTATACCATACTTTCATCCCCATGACCAATTTATACTATGACTGAGATTTTGTGCCTCTTTACCCACTTCACCTGTTTCACCCACCCACCCCTCCCCAACTCCTCCCCCAGGGTAACCACCAGTCACTTCTCAGTGTCTATGAGTCCATGTCTATAGTGTTCATTTTGCTTTGTTTTGTTTTTAGATTCCATATGTAAGTGAAAATATGGTATTTGTCATTCTCTGCCTTGCTTGTTTCACTTAGCATAATACTCTCTAGGTCTATCCATGTTGCTGTTATACATGCATGGGTTTATTTCTGGGCTCTCTATTCTATTACATTGATGTATGTGTCTGTTCTTGTGAGTACCATACTGTTTAATCATTGTGGCTTTGTAGTATAGCTTAAAATCAGGGAGTGTGATACCCCTAGCTTTGTTGTTCTTTCTCAAGATTGCTTTGGCTATTCAGGGTCTCTTATGGTACCATATAAATTTTAGGATTATTTTCTCTAGTTCACAGAAAAATGCCATAGAATCTGTAAGTTGCTTTGGGCAGGATGTGGGCCTCCTAAATTTCTGACCACTGGCTACAAATTGGAGGCTCCCATCACCCCCTCCACGGGTTCAATAATTTCCTAGAATGGCTCACAGAACTCAAGAAAACACTTCGTATTACTGATTTATTACACAGGATATAACTCAGGAACAGCCAGATGGAAAAGATGAATAGGGCAAGGTATGAGGAAAAGATGTGGGTCTTCCATAGCCTCTCTGGGAACAACACCCTCCCAGTACCTCCATACCTCCAGTAACTCTGCAACTTGGGGTTTTTAAGCAAGGCTTCATTCCATAAGCATGATTAATCAACTTCCTATTAATTCAATCTCCTGCCCCTCTCTTCTCCAGGGGTCCGGCTGAAAGTTCCAAACTTCTGATCATGGCTTGCTTGGTCCTTCTGGGGACCAGCACCCATCCTGAAGCCATCCAGGAGCCCAACCATGTGTTCTGTATTTCAGTGGTATGTAGGCCACAAGCCTGTTCCAATGCTCTATCCTTGAGAAAAGAATTCAAAATATTTGCAAATGTTCAGCACAGAGATAGCATTTCTAAGAGCTGTTTCTCAAACACAGGGCCGAGGGATGGTTTGCCAGTTCTGGTCTCCTCCAGCTATTTTTCAACACATCCAACCTGCAATCCTGGAGCCTGGGAAGTTTAGTAGGATCATTCCCATTCAAAGATGGGGTGGACTCCATCGTGCCCTCCTACACACAGTGTGCAGGTAGTGAACTTGAGCTCCCACAAGCCTTCAGAACCACAGCCCCCATCTATCCCAATACTGCTCCCATGTCTGCCTAATCCTTAATCCTTCCTGGCTTTCTAATTTTCTCCCTTCTTTCCAGCACCTGGACTTAAATCCTTTACATCACACTTGCCTTGTACCCTGAGACTTACCTTACTCAAATTTATACCATCCAGTTGTGGGCTGGATCTTTTCCCCAAAATGCAGTGGATTATACAGAAGCATGATACCGTTATCTATCTACCTGATTTCAAATAAGGTAATTTCTAGAGACTCCTGATTTATATCCTACTCACTGGATCAGATACTAGGGATTTCAACATTGACCAAACCCACTTTTACCCTGTTCCTTAGGCCACTATCACTTGGGAAGCACTACTTGGATAGATTAATAGGCTGGGTCCAAAGTCCTGATTCTTTCTCCCTCACTGGCCCATTCCTGAGGCCCAGCAAGCCTCACAGAAAACCTGGCTTGGACTGACCGTGGATTGGATACACCATGGATGAGTCATTCCTGAGTTCTTGCCTTCAGGACCTCCACTATATCCTAAATCAAATGTACGCTCTTGCCATATGGAAAAGAGAGAATTTGGCCAATTCAGAGATTACTCCAACCCACCTGGCTTGATCTTCCTCTTGGGTAATATAATCTCAAAATACAGTCCAAACCCTATTAAGCTGAAGTACATTAGTGCAGCTTTATTCTGAAATAATCATACAGAAATTTTCTTATTTCTGTTTGTTTCTTCTATTCACTGACTGTTACTTAAGGGTGAGAAGAAAAATAATGGGGCCTTCAGAGTTTTTGCCGAGGGGCCCCCACTGAATGAAGTCTGAAGAAATGATGTGAGGTTACAGCTGATCACATCCCACATACTGGTCACACATGATCCAATAATTTCATATTTTTTGACATTTTTCATAGTGAAGGAATATGGTTCTTTTTTCTACATCAAGAAGAAGATGAAACTAAACATGAGAGAAGACAGAGTCAATCAAATATTGTTGAGCCTACTATGTATAGTGGCTCATTCATTCCACAGATATTTATGCAGTGCCTGTTATGTGATAGTCATCATGTTTTAGGTAGGCCCCTTCTGGGGATGCAGTAGCGAACAATAGGGCATAATCCTGCTGCTGGAGAGTCTCCTGCGCAGAATACACTCTCATCAAACAGGGACAATTCTTGTATCTATGGATGGGTCGTCCACATTCCTTGTATTCTGGTCACTTCGTGGTGGTGGTGGTAGTGCTGATTCTTTGTGACTTTATGTCTTTTGTGAGGGACATGGGGAAATAGGCACAGATTTACCACCCATTGTTTTGGGAAGTTAAGAAGGACAAATGAAAGAAATAAGAGATATATTAGTTCATGTATTTAGCAGAGTTATGTCAACAAGATGATGGCATAAGTCCTTCCCAACTTCTCTCCCCTTCACAAGGAGAATAACTAACAAGTATTCATGGACAAGACAGCACTAAGAAAATCCTAGAACATATTTAACAGTAGCTTGGGCTTAGAGGAAAGCAGACACTAAAACTAAAGGTCAAAACATATTTTTATGCTATGTGTGCTCTTTGCTAGTGCTCCAACAGCAATTTAATGGAAAGAGACTGAAATCAGAAACAATTTTACCACCCCACTGTAATGTTAAACAAAGAACATGACTCCCTCCTACTTTAGCCCACTGGTTGTCTTCCCCCTTGCTGGTGCCTCTCCCACACGTAGACCGTTTCCCAGCCCTCGCGCTCCACAGCTGATGACCAGGAAGAAGAGCACACACTCACCGCTGCAGTTAGCTAGTCACCAAGGCCGTGAGACCCACCTGCCTCCCCCAGGCAGACTAAGGGACTGTACACCTGCATGTGGTCAGGGAAAAGGCACGCAGGAACACAGATGCCACGGCTGCCTCCTGAAAGACAGTGTCCTACCGAGGTAGCCGGGAGAGGATCCAGGACCCTGACACACGTGGACAGGCCAATACTCTCAGACACTTCAGCCACATGTTGCTGTGGCTAGCTGCACAGCGGGCGCCAGCGTGGGTCCTTAGGAAAGAGGAATAAAGGGTTGGTCAGGAAACCTAATTGTGGAGCCAGTGCTGCTGCCCAGGCTTCTAAGTCTCAGCTTCTCCGCCGGATGATGACAGTAATGTCCACCTTCACCTCCCAGCACCAGAAGGAAAATCATGTGGGATATATGTCAGCATGCTTTCGCAAATCATAAGGCATGATGTCAGTAGGAACCATTAACATTGAATGATTCTGAATATTGAAGAGGTTTTTAAGTACAAAGTCAGGCAACTTCATAGGAGTTTAGTATATGCGATTATACCGAATGTCTCTGCACTGTGGGAGAGGTTATCTAGCACTTGAAGAAGTACTGTCAGAAGCTGGTGGAACCAGAACCACTGGCAATGATAAATCTACATTATTTGAAGAGAGGACAAACAGGGAACGGGAGAAGTGTGGGAAGGGCTGAGTGGCTGGCATTACCAAATCCAGGCATGCCTGGAGGCAGGCAGAACTGCTGAGGATGGAAACGGACCAAGAAGCCCTGAGTCATCAGCCAGACAAGGGTCCTCTCCCCAGCACTGGCGCCACAGGGGCTCTCAGATAACCAAGATTTGGACTCATCACTTCCCTTGCTCAACTGGCACATGCAACTATTTCATAAAAAATCACTGCTGGAGACAACCTAAATGTCAACTAATGAATGGATAAATAAAATGTGGAACACCCATACAATGAAATTATTTTGGCCATAAATAGGAATGAGGTACTGATACATGCTACAATTTGGATGACCCTTGAAAATGTCACAATGCTAACTGACAGAAGCCAGACACAAAAGGCCACATACGGTGTGTTTCCAACCATATGGAATGTCCAGAACAGCAAATCTACACAGACAGAAGGTGGATTAGAGGTTGCCTAGTGCTGGAAGTAAAGGGGAAGTGTGGTAATGGGTAATCTTCTGGAAAGGATGAAAATTCTCTGAAAGCAATTGTTGCACACACCAGTGAATATACTAAAATTCATTATATTATATACATTAAAAGGGTGAATTGTATAGTATATGCCAAAAAAGCTCCATAAAACTTTTTTTTTTTCAAGTCATCTTCTCTTTCTGACTCATGTCCAACTAACTCTGGCATTCCCTGGCCAAGGCCAAGAGCATCCCACAGTTAAATCCACCCCTTCCCAGGAATGCTCCTAGTAGGAGATGAGAAGGAGCAGGGACAGGGCTGGGAGACCTTAATGTAGACCCATGCTAACAGTTCTTAGGTTAGGCTTCCTCTAGCAGTTCTAATATTCTGTGTTCCTTGGAGCTTCTATTTTATTAGAAGAATTCAGATACTTTGCTTCATCTTTTTTCTTTCCTGGTTTACTCAGAATCAGACTAAGAAACAAAAAAGCACCAACCACCTGCCTTTCAAAACCTCTGACAGTTTAAAGTGAACCTGTCTAGGTTGGGGCCGACCTTGTTGCCCACCAACCACCACCACTGACATTTCTGCACAAACCCATAGTTATCACCTTTGCCCTCACATACACCAGATAACAAGTGTCCCATCTGCCCAACGTGAGTCACCCCCATTACTCTCTTTCACGGGGCTCTTTCATCCTCAGCACTTATTTCAGTTTTACACGAGCACTTACTTCTATCTACCTCCTCCATCAGCTACTGCCCCGTAGTGTAGCAATCTACCTTGTGAAGCTCGCCACCTTGGCCTCTGTACCTGGCACCGAGCCCAGCATGGACCAGACCTTCTGTAAGTACTTGTTGAAGGAATCATAGAGCCGGGATGTGCTGCTTTGGCGGTGTACCATGATCAAAACTACCTGGTTTCTTTTAAGTAATATTTCACAGGCTGTAACAGAGTCAGAGCTCCTCCACTTGTCTTCTTAAACCAAATTTAAGGAGCATACATTTCCCTCCAAACATTCCTTCCTTTGGAGACCACCCCTCTTCTATATGGTACAGATGTGGCTGTCCATGTGGTCCTACACCTGGTTGATGTTTTGATCAGGGGTTATTATGGCCACGTTGGCCCAAAATTGGGCACATGACCAAAACAGGGCCAATCAGAAACCACCAAAAACATCTCCACCAGTACTTTTGGGAAAGGTTCTAAGACAGAGTTCATCAAAATCAGCCGTTAACTTTTTGTTCTGGATAACTGTCTGTTGTGGGGCCTGTCCTATGCATTCTAGGATGTACATATCAGTATTTCCAATAGATGTCACTAACAAATGTTTCTAGATATTGCCAAAAATCCCTTGGGGGTGGAAAATTAACCCCAGTTAAGAACTGCTGCTGTAAAATGTGTCTTCCAGAACAAAATAAACTGGATTTGCCTGTATCCATGCTCCCTGGGGTTCCCTGGAAGGATGATTCCATGGAGTAGCCATCTGTAGAAGGAGAGGATGAAGCCAACAGAAAAACAGAAAAGAAGTAAGAGATGGAGGCAGACCTAATGACATCTTTTAAATCTCATTTGGATTTGATTTTTAGGTTACCTGCACTAAAGCAGACTCCTGCTACATGTGTCCATATGTAACTATCTTCTTTGTGGCCAAGTATGACTCCATTACCTCTTCCAGAGCCCTATTTGCCTCTTCTAACCAAATAAGATGAGCTGGTTAAAACACACACAATCAGCCAAAAACCTTCTCCTTAACCATAAGGGCATCTTGTACAACTTTTGTATTCTTCATATATTTTTAGTATACAAAGTAGGTATCATCCAAAAGTGGTTGATGGGCAGTGTCTTAGTTTCCAAGGCCCTCCTTAACTAATTACCCAAACTGGGTGGCTTAAAACAATGGAAATGTGTTCTCACAGTGCTGGAGGCCAGAAGTCTGAGATCAAAGCGCAGCAGGACTAGTTCCCTCTGGAGGCTCTGAGGGAGAATCTGTCTTGTGCTTCCTTCCTGGCTTCTGCTGGCTGCCAGCAGTCCTTGGCATGTAGCTGCATCGCTCCAACCTCTGCCTCACACGGCCCTTCTCCCTCTGCGTCCAGTAGGAGGGTCCTCTCCTCATAGAAGGACACCAGTCATTGGAAGGGCCCACCCTAGCCCAGCATGACTTCCTCATAGCTAATTACATCTGCAAAGACCCTACTTCAAAATAAGGTCACAGGCTGAGGCCCCAGGTGGATGTGAATTTGGGGAGGACACCATTCAACCCACTGCAGATGGCATAATAACACTATATTAGAGAGCTTTATTAGCTTCTTCTCAAGAAAAGAAATAGAGCAGGCAGGCAGGAAAGTCACCTGTTTTCAAGGATGCCCTGAGAATGAGTGAAGAACTCTGAGTTCCACTGAGTGAGCTGGAGAACCACTTTGAAGTGTCAGCAGGGAGACTGGAGACAAATGGGACTGGCCGTCTGCAGACCACTATTCCTCCTTTTGTACTCTGCCTCAAATTTTGGCTGCAACCTCAGCCGAAGGATCTAACTCTTTATATTCTCTTAAGAGCCATTTGAATTTCCACTTGAAAGTCCATCCAAAGCAATATAACACCGTAACTAGTCAGAGCAGCTGTTACTTCTTTTTCTAGTTTATTTGGCAACATGGGTACTCATTTCTTAATGCACGCATTAATCAGACTGATTAATTACTAGATGATTTGCCCCAAGAGAGAAGGACAAGGACTCCAGCAGAGCACTAGCAGCCAGAAGCTTAGCTTTGAAGGTTTTATATGTATCAAGAGCCTTGGCTCTCCTGAGATCACTACCACTAGCCGCTGGGTGAAAGCAAAGGAGAAAATAGAAGACAACTTTGCTTTGTTTTAATGCCCAAATCCTGGGGTAAAAATGTTCAGCATCACCAGAGAATCCTGGAACATTCAAGAGTCCTTTAATATAAAAGAATTCTATAAAAGAATTCTCGTTCCTTCATGGTCATATTATCACATGGCAGGACTAAAGCCTAAGTTAGAGCTAAAAGTAGTGCTCCAAGGAAACATTTTGAAGCAGGGCCATGCTTACCTCCAGTTATCATTAATAATCACTTGAAGTTTTGGATTATCTACAGTCATTCTTGCTTGCCAATAAGAAATAGGACTAGTTCTGTTTGCAAAAGTGAACTCAGTGTCCTTTCTAGTAACTCTCAGGTTCAACCCAATTCAAGGATTTAGCAAAGTGATAATTCCCACTAAGATCTACTGTCATCAGAGTTATTCAGCAGAGCCAGAACATAAATAGTACTTTAAGAGATGAATTTATTAAAATTGGTTCTCACAGCCTAGACCTTAACTCTGTCTGTATCTATGTCTACCTAGGGGTAGGATGGTAGATGGGAACCATATTCTCCCAGGATCCAAGTCCCAGAAGTGATGGCTGAAACTTGGGAAGGGGACAGAAGTCAAGTCATTAAATTGTGCAGACAGATGGATCATTTGTTGGAGCTTAGGGCTACATTTTACTGCTCACATGTGCAAAGGACAACTTTGTTCTTGACATTCTGGACAGAAGGCAGTTCTGATCAATTTGCACCAAGAAAGCGAGCAGTCATAAGATACCCAGAGTTGCCAGGGTATTTCACTGGTCTAAGCCCACTTACAGCCTTACTTTTTCAGGACTGTGGCCTCTGGGATCCCTGATTCCAAGTAATCCCAATCAGAAGTATCTCAAGGGCCCCTAGACGGTGAGCTGGTACTCCCCTTTCCCTCCAAAGACCTGTTTTGAGCAAACAAAATACCCTAGCCAAACAAATTATATTTTTTATAGGCAGGACTTTAATCACCTGAATTGGGTGGGGGGGAAATGCCTCTCTCTCTTTCTAACCTTCTAAAAACATCCCAAACTATATCAAAACTATCAAAAATCCATCCCTAAGATGTGAAAAGCACAGGTCTGGTCTTGAGATGTAATGTATAATTATGCTTTAAACATACATGTGTGCTTATGTAAACCTATTTAACCACACACCTCCCACAAGATTTTATTCCATGAATATGCTTTCCCTTCCATGACACTGTGCTCATTCAAGTCTTTTATTTTCCTCTGAATAAAAGAGGAAGGCAAGTAGAAAACTGGCTTGTCAACAAAAATTTACATCTCAAAACAGAATCCTAAAGTCGGAGTTGACAGTTCTGTCTGCCTGCTGGTTTCCTTTCCCACGGCCTCGTTTTCACAGTCTACTGGACTAGTTGCCACTCACAGATCCAAAATCCTTTTCTCCTTGATGGCTTCTCTGCTATCTCCAGAAAGAATGTCTCTCTTCCTCTATCTTATTTACTTCCTGAGTCTTTACACTGTGCTTTTTCACATGGCAGGTGTGAAGTAAATTAGTTGAATCAAATCTTAATGTTAGAAGTCAGTCAAACCCCCAGAATCTAGAAAATTTCACAGATCTCATGATGGCACATTTGCATTGTGAGAGCAGTTAACTCAGTATCTCCATCCTGAATCTAGAGTTTGAATAAAAGGGCTTACACAGTTAAACCTCTGCATTCTTTCCAGTGCATTCTAAGGTACTTTATCACCGTGTCCTCTCCCCATTCCACCAGAATAACAGCACATGTTCCATGATGAACACAGACCACAGTAGGGAGAAATAGGAGTAGTGAGTCAAACTTTTTCCCCTTACAGAAAGAGGTGAGTCCTCAGGGGCTTCCCTGAGTGATCTTGTGGGCCCTTGGTTAACATCAACCAATTGGCAACTGAAAGTCTCCCATAGATCAGTGTGTTCCTGATTTCTTGGCCCAAAGGCCATTATTCAGAAACTTAAGCCTCTTATTCAAAATCAAGACTACACAGGAGTATAGTAAGGATTGGTTGGAGTCTTCAGCCTCTTGAGATCTGAGTAAAACTACCTCATCTCATACAGTTCTCTGGCCTTCAGGACACCAGAACATCTCCAACACAACTGGATCTGAGAATCCCTGGTGCTTTTCCTGATCCCAGAGGCCTTTTCCTCGCCTGACACCTCAACATATTCAAAAAATATGTTGAGACAAAAAATCAGTTCACCTACTTACAAACCCACCTATTCCTACCCAAGAAACTCTTAATTTTTTAAATATCTGGGATTTCTAGGAAGGGTTCAGATTGTAGATGGTACAAGAAAGTAATCTAAAAACCTCTATTAGTCATTTCTTCCCAAAGTTTTTATGCTCACTTGACCCATAAGGGCTCATCCTTTGTACTTTCCCCAACTCAGACACCAGGCTTCTATCCTCCCATCTTTCTCTTCTTTATGAAAAGTGACAAATACAGTCCTCTTTATTTATGTGGGTCCACTCTCTTCCGTGAAGTTCTGTCACCAGTTGGCATCTATGCCTCTGGTGTCTCACCTTCTACCCCAAGTGCTTATCTGGGTATTTTTCCAAACACAATTCTCTCTATCAGAGGAATTATCTTGCCAGATATATCACAAAAGTACAAGTCTTTTCCCCAACTTGTTTCAGAAGAGGAGAAAATAATTACATATCTGACTATCTAACCCTACCTAAATCACATAAGGAGGCCATAACATGTCCAGGATAAAAGTAGATGTGAACTCTAGACTAGAAATCAGCAAACTGAAGAGGAATAAAAACATTATTTGGATTAAATAAAAGGAGCAAGGACTATATTGCATGGAGTACAGAACTCTCCCTGTAAGATGCCAGCTATCTAAGACAGCATTCCACAATTCCAACTGAATATTCAACCTCTTTTGTACTTCTTCCCATCAAAACAGGTCAATTAGCGGGGTAGTGGCTGACATGACAGGAAACATAGCAAGACCCAAACCAGGGGTTTGTGAAGATACATAGTACCAGAGAAGAAATGGAGCCCATTAGTCCTGGAGTAAGGACTGGAGTGTTAGTGCAAGGCCAAAAGCATGTGTGAAGAACTAAAAAGCCTAATGTTACAAGGCAGGTAATAGAATTCTAACTTGGGAATGGAGGCCAAAGTTTAGGAATCTGGGAAACAGGTTGAAAGCAGTAAAAAACAGATGATCAAATGTAGTTACGGAGGTTAGCGCTTATCTGGCCCTGAGCTGTTTTTAATGGATCAGGGTGCTCAAGCCAGTCTGGGCCTGTGACTATGAAAGGTCCTTCCTGGCATCAGCTAGATCTCTGCAACATGAATGGGTGGTGCCTGCTCCCAGTCTAGACACGGCCCTAATAAAGATGAAAAGAGAGAAGGAAATTTATTTTACAATTCAGTTATGCCAGTAAGTTGTACATTTTTTCCCAAGTCACAAACACATTTACATAGTCTGAGATTGCAAAGCAGATACCTCAGAAACAAAATGAAATGAAGGAAAATGTATTTTAAATTGCAGAGGTAATTTTTCTGTTTCATGCCATCTGTTACAAGTCAAGTCTCCAGCAAATGCATTGTTCACCAGAAATGATGCAAAAAAACTGAGATCACAGTTATGTTATAGGAAACAAAGATACTTAAAAATGAAGATACATAGATCATTTTAAAAGTACTGACTCAATCCATTTTTTTTTTACTTAAAATTTACTTATAGATTAGTGATTATGCATCAGTGTTCCTGGATGGATCAAAATGATGATAAATTAAACCTTTTCCTGAAATAACCTTAGAAACACAAGTGAGCATTTTACCTGTTTTACAAATCTCCTAGCACTAGCACTAAAGTGGGCATCTGCCTGATGAACATTCTATTCTGCAGGTTCCTGAAATCTGAGTTAGTAGATAAAAGCAGCTGGCCCAGGATTAGGAGACCTGGACGTCTCTGGGTTTCTCCACTGCAGACACAGGTTAACCTAGTGTTCAGACCTGATCAATAAGCAAAATCTCAAAGTCTCTGGTTTTAATCATAATCAATACCAGTTGCTGAATTGCATCAGAAAACACTTAGGACCTGTAAATTAGGGCTGGCACAAGTACCTCAGAATCAGAAGGAATCAAAACATTCAGTCAACCATATGGTGAGGCTAAGAACAAAAAAACAAATAGGGTGAGCTGTCTACTATCAGCCTCCCCCCATCAACACAGCAATGTTATTCAGAGGAGGAAAGAATATTTCAGTAATATCTTGACTCTGTATCTACACATGGCCAACCAGAAACAAGATGGTAGGGAAGGCTTCCTGAAAGTGATTAAGTGGTTTGTCCTCACTGTCCTCTACTGACACTGATGTAGAAGCTCTCGCCCACTTCAGTGACAGGCCCAGCCCCACCCTCAGAGTGAGCAGGCCCCAAAGGCTAGCAAATGAGTGCCACTGGCATTCTAGCATAGGGTAATCCCTATGCTTCCTTTCCAAGATACCAAGGACCTCACCGTAGGAGACTAAACAAAGAGCAACAAACTCTGGAGACCCCCAATTCCGAGGCTGGCCCAGACCCCCTCCTCCAAGCAGGGGGTAGACCTGCCAGTGTTTTTTAGGTACTGTCATCATGCCTTTACCTTCTGCTGTCCTTTTCCTTTCTTTTATCAGTGGTGGAATGATGGAAATTTATCCAGAAAAGGAGTGTAGGCATTTGGGATTGTATGTGAGAAAGCATTAGCTTGAAAGTCTTCTAGCTGCTGTCACATACTCTCAAAAGCAAAGACTAACCCTCTTCCCCACTCTGCCTAGCCCAGGAGGGGAACATAGGTGACTGGCCCACCATTCTACAGACTTTCACTGTATTCTATGTATAATACCAATTTGCTACAAGGGAAGATAGTTCACTAACACTCATTCCTCCTCTGTGCAAAAGTACCTGCTTGGCAATACATGGACCTAGACAAACAGAGGCACAGTGGCACACTCCTTGAGTACTAGCATTAGCCAGGAAATGTGCTTCTCTTTACACTAAAGACATTGGGAAGAACATAGGAGGCCAGGCGTTTCAGTTTACA
The DNA here is from genome assembly GCA_032199065.1 of Smutsia gigantea. Taxonomy (NCBI): domain Eukaryota; kingdom Metazoa; phylum Chordata; class Mammalia; order Pholidota; family Manidae; genus Smutsia; species Smutsia gigantea. Next base: position 71,959 of record JAVSCE010021807.1, on the reverse strand, counting down.
TACTAAATCCACAACTCCTTAATTGTATAATCTTGAACAAGTCCCTAAATTTTCTAGGCCTTTCTTTCTTCAGAATTAGGGAGTTTGGAATGGATTAATGATACTCAAGACTAACTATGCATTAGAAGCACCTGTGGAGCTTATAGAAATACAGATACCACTGGTCAGTCCAAACACTTAACCCAGCATCTTTATAGTGGGACCCTCAGACAAGAGTCAGGGATCCCTTCTGTTTTATAGTCCTTGAAAGCTATGATAATTGTTATGTTATTTATTCATCCAGTGTATACTTATGCAGTGCCTATTGCATGCCAAGTTTTATAGGCTGAACTTATCCCCCAAAAGTCATATATTTGAAGTCCAAACCCCTAGTACCTCAGAAAGTGACTATCTTTGGAGTTAGGGTCTTTAAAGAGTAAGTAAGTTTAAAAATTAGGCCATATGGGTGGGCCCTAATCCAATCTGAGTGGTGTCCTTGTAAGAAGAGGAGATGAGGTGCACAGAGGGATGCACAGAGGGAAGGCCATGTGGAGACACTGGGGGATGACAGCCATCCACCAGCCAGAGAGGGAGGCCTCAGAAGAAACCAATCCTGCCAACTCCTTGATCTCAGACTTCGGGCCTCCACAATTGTGAGGAAATAGATTTTTGCTGTGTCAGTCACCCAGTCGGTGGTACTTTGTTATGGAAGCCCTACCAAACTAATACACAGGGTAATATGCAAGATTCTGGGAATAGCACAGGGCAGCACACAAAAACAGCCCCCACTTCCATGGAGTTTACAGTCTAGTGAAGGGTCAGACAAGAAATAATCACAAGTTATGGCGGATCCTATGAAGCTCACACATTAGTTGCTGTAACAGAGAAACACAAGACAGGTGGGAATTGACCCATTTTAGATGAAGTCAACTAGGAAGGACTCCCTAAAGAAGTGACATTTAAGCCATCAAGCTGAAGCCTGAAGGGTGAGATGAGGCAGCCCTGTGACAGATGGAGGAATAGGCTTCCACTCTGAGGAAGTGGCACGCAAAAACCCAGAGGCGGGAGGGATATATGCTCATTTGGGGAAATGAACTGCCTCCCGGCCAAAGTCGGGTTCATGGTAAGGGAGGTGACATGAGATGAGGTTGGATAAGCAGGCAGAGGGGCAGTGCATTGAAATCCAAGACAGAAAGCTTGGATTTTATTTCAAGTACACAAAAACCCAATTGAATTTTTAAAAATCTTAAAGTACCAAAGAGTTTTGAGCTCAGCCTCAGATAAACCATGCCTATAGCACAATCTTTACTGGGATCACAAAGTAATGACCAGAGCAGCGCCCCCCCCGGCTGTGGTGCCCTAAGGGCCCCTCATTTTCACGAGTGGTAATCAGCCTCCTCTGGCATGGGCAAAACCTACACAGTGAACTGAGATGAACAGACATGATGCTTTTTAAATTTAGCCAAACACAACGTTTGAGACCCTGTTTTCAACAATGGTAGAATAAAAGTCTATTCTTATTTTTTAAAATTGAATGCTTTTAGGTAGGGAATTGACATTTACATGTAATGAAAAGTACAATAAGGGTCTTGCTGTCTCAGTTTTGGCTGCAGCATGAAGACAACAGACACCATTATCTGAAGCTAGACCCAGGCTGGTATTTCAAAATAGATGTTTAAAAACTGGTTTGATGACACCTAAGCTCTTCTCCCACATTTTGTGTATTTAAAATATATATATATCAGGACCTAAAGATTAAAGAAAAGGGTTTTTTTCTCTAAGGATTTTTAGAGAAAGCTGCAAGAATGCCTCACCCTACATGCCTAGAATACTGCATTAGTTTACTATACTATTCATGATATCATATCAATTTTACCGGATGAGTAAGAAGCAACAAGTATATTGGAGGCCTTCTTAAAGTACCAAATTCTAGAGGATGGGAGGCAGACTCTGAGAAGACGCAGGATCCTGCCCTACCTGTGAGGGTTTTTTGGAGCCAGTGGTCTGGGGTACACCAGGACATCCCCTCTGAAGTAACGAACAGCCTCCTACCTCTCACACCTCCCACCACAAAGAAGGAAGCCCCATGCCTGGTAGGCAGACTAGCCATTGCAGTTCATCCAGAACTGGAGGGATTTCCTGGAGTTAAGGGCTTCCAGTGCTAAAACTGAAGAGTCCCAGCAAACGTGGATGGTTAGTCAGCCTAGCAGGCCTCTTCTTTTTGAAAAATCACTTTGAATCAGGGCTCTGTTTCTTTCAACTGAAAGCATTTCTAACATATACTATCCCAAAGTCTCAAAGAGACCTTGGCACAAAGTAAGAACTCTGTAAATGTCTGCAGATTGAATTGAGCTCTGATTTGAATTAATTGTTCCTGACCAAACAAGAGCATTTCCATCTGTTATATCCTGTGTCTAGCACAATCCCTAGGCCATAGATACTAGCAAATATCTGCTAAAGCCAGAATAGCATCAGATCTTTGCAAGCAAAAGAGATACTTTAGGAGTCCTGGTTTACAAGCTGAAAATGAGAAAAATTAGCTCAGTGAAAACTCAGGTTGTGAAGAATCTTTCTGTTCAAATGGATGAGGAAGACGCTGCCCCACACAGGGTCAAAGAGAAAACCTGACGAGGTTTCTACCTCTTCTGCTGGCTCAGAGGGTAAGACAGTATGTCACTTAGCAGTCTGCCCATTGGAGATGGGGAAGGGGACTGGAGAGAATAGCCATAAGAAACACTCCTTGGGGAAAAGAGGCAGAACCCGAAATAGGGAAAATTGTGCAAAAATAGGAGAAAATGGTAGAGAGTCATCTCCCAACATTTGAAGAACCTAGTCTTTGCTACACACACAGGCACATGCTCATACAGCTCCTACAACTTAGTGTTTATGTATCTGGGGTCTCTTAATTTTCATAGAGTAGTGCTTTTTTTAAATTTTCAATTACATATTTGGAGGTTACTTTTTTTTCCTTTTAATTTAATTTTACTTGTGTCATTAACTAGGCACTTAATTTTAAAAATCAAATGTGAATAAAGAAGTCATAATGAAAAACAGTAGTTCCCTACCCAATTCCCTCACTATTTCCCATTCCAAAAAAGCAACAACTTTCAGTTACTATAGCCATTTCTTCTGGCATCAGCCTTCATTTTTTTTTTTAAACTGATCATGTCATTTTTGTCTGTCTCTCTTAAATAATCTGTTGACTTCTCACAGAAGTCAAGATTCAACTCATATCAACTGTCATATACACATATTTCTCCTCCCCCATCCTCTCTATATGAGTCTTTCAAGTCACTTTTTAATTATACTTATATTCAATTTTTCATTTTTATCATTAAATAAATGTTTATCACAAATTGAATAATGTATTATGATCATATTTCCTTTCTTATTCACTTCCTTCCTGGAAATTAATTGCCTCTTTTTTCCCATCAGGGTTGAGTCTCCAAGTGCTTCCACTGCCTTTGAACAGCTCCATAAAATGCCTCTCAATTCAATTTTCCATATGGTCAAAGCTGTCAGATAATCTACCAGTCCAATTTTTCTGGAAGGCATCCCTCTTAGACCTCTGATGTAATATCCTTTCCAGTTTGGGAAGGTAGTTCTCTAGGCCAGCTATGCACTGCTAGCCCTGGAATTCCCAGGTGTATTATCTGGGAGAATTTCCTCTACTTCACTCCCTCATTTTGTTAAAGCAACTATCTTCCAGCATTTGCCGGAAATATGGTGCAAGAAGATAAAATTTATAGGCACTTGAGGTATGAACTTTGCTTTTTTCTCTCCTTATACTTGAGAAAATTTTGAACTTTGAAAAAAATCATTAAAATTTTAATTTAATACATGCCCAGGACATGTGCTATGGCTCGAGGGTGCGCTGTGGTCTGAGAGCTGCTCCTGCAGTTTGGCAAGCCTTTGCTTGAGCAACTTACTAGCTTTATGACTCCAGAGAAAGGAAGAGGGAGAAGAGGGCAAACTAATAGCACCTGCCTCACAGGACCATCCTAAGGGTAAAATGAACTGATACATGTGCATCCTTAGAAGAGTACCTGTATTTTTATTTAGCATTACCAGCAGCAGCAGTCACATCTCTAGCATCTATACTGGGTATTAGAATTTCTTTACTATTAGAGGGCTTAGAGGGCACGATTTAATTGGCAAGGAAAGGATGGTGGTGGGCCAGTCTTCAGCTTTATTTATGTAATAAGATATATGATGCGTGTTTGCTTGAAATGGTTCAGCAGGGAGGCAACACTGTCTCGGCAGTGCCACTTAGCATTATTATTATTGCTCTGTGCTCGTAATTATGATGATGACTACTACTGAGGTGGCAGAGTATGGTAAGTCATGGCTGCTTGCATTTGAGGTGCATTCAGTTTTATACGCATGTGTGTGTGCATGTTTATTTTCCTAAAATAGCTAACAGATAACAACCTTCATTCAAATAGTCGATGAATTTAGGCTTTAGAATTGGTGACTAAGTGCCTCTGATGTTCAGAAACAGCTCTTGGTCACTCTGGGGAGTAGTTGGCATGTAGGGAGAGTGCTGCAGTCTGCTGACAACAATTTGAAATTAATCCTGCCTCTCCTGCCCACTTTCTTAAGTTCAGAGCTTCAAAGAAAGCAACTGGCATTGAAAGAGCCAACTTCCTCCTCTTTGCTTATGTAATGAAGGCGCTCAGCTGCTGCCTAGAATGTTTAGCTTCCTTCCATTGGTTTCACCAGATCTGTAATCAATATAAACAGGAGAAAAGAGAGGAAGGAGAAGAGGGTAAAAAACATTAATTTATATAACATGTTCATTGAGGAACTACCATACACTTAATATTCAGCATGACAAACCTATCCTGAAGCATGGAAATTGGGAGATGAACAAAACAGACTCTAGGTCGGAGTCTGTTAGAGAAAACCAACAGTCAAAACCTGAGAGAACTCCTCAGGTCCCATACAGACCTAGCACAGAATCTAAGTCCAGGGAGACAAAAGCACATTGGAGTTCGGGTGGCAGAATCAAGCATTCAGGATTTGCACCCACACAGACACACTGCCTGGTCAGGGAAAGGTTCTAGTGTAGTGCGCTCGGGAAAGGATGATGTTTTTCATAAATGATCCCAAGCCATTTGGATATTCCCACTTAAAAAAAAGGCAATCTTGACCTCCACATCAAACTGTAGGCAGAAATTAGGTCCAGGTGGATAACTGACTTAAATGTGAAAAGAATAAATAAATCTTCCAGGTGATAACTTAGAAGTGCATCTTGACAACTTCAGGGTAAATAAAGATTTCTTACATAGATCACACAAAACTCTAACCCTAAAGGAGAAGATGATAAATTGAACAATACTAAAATTAAGACTTCTATTTATTAAAAGACACCATGAGGACAGGGAAAAGATAAACCATAAAATAGGGAAGAGTATTTGTAATACATAAATCCAACAAAGGACTTAAATCCAAAAATATATTTTTTAAAAATCAATAAGGAGACTATCTAATTAAAAATAGATCAAAAATTGAATAAACACTTCACATAAGAGGATTTCCAAATAACCAATAAATAAATGACAAGGTGCTCACCATCATCAGTCATAAAGGGATTGCAAATTAACACCACAATGAGATATTATACCACACATCCACAAATATGGCTAAATATTTAAAAATTGATGAGCACTGCTAATGGGAGCATAAACTGATACCAGCACTGAGGAAAACCCTTTGGCAGCATCAACTGAAGTCGAACATGGGCATACTCTATATGAGCTGGCAATTCATTTCTGAGATATGTCCTCAACACAATGGTGTGCACATGCTGATCAGATGACATGCATAATGATGGTCACAACAGACCCAACTGAAAACAACCCAAATGTCCATCAACAGCAGAATGAATAAAAAATAAATTGCGGTCTACTTATGCAACAGAATGCCACACAGTAATGGGAATGAACACATTTAACACACACACAGAAGAATCTCATAAGCAAAATGTTATGTAAAAGAAGTCAGCCAAGACAGCACATACTGTATGACTGCACTCATATGAAGTTCAGAAACAGACACAACTAATTTATGATGTTAGAAGTATGGCAATGGTTACCCTGGGAGAGTAGTAACTGGAAAAAGGCATGAGGGCAGTTCCTGGGGTTCTGTAATGTTCTGTACTTGATGGATTTTTTCACTTGGTAAAAATAATCAAGCTGTACAATTATGGCCTGTCCACTTTTCCTTAAGTGTGCTATGTATCTCAACATAAAGCTTAATTAAGTTTACACAAATATTAAAATAAAATAATTCAGAATTAGTAGGGACAGGATTTGGAGCAAGGACAGCTCAAAAATAATCCTGGGAGTGCCAAAAAGCATTCTGCAAACAACCATGAAGGTGGTGGTGATAATGATGGAATATGTGAAGAGTGCATGTTATCTGAATGGTGTAAGATTGTGTCAGGCTAAGAGGCCATATAAATAACGCCAGGTAAAAAAATCCACTAAATTCCAAATACTGATGACAGCCTTATCTTGGGTGTAGGTGTGTGCATGCACGTTTGTGATTGTTGTTACTGACTTTCCCCTTTTCTATATAAACAGGCATAAATTATTCAGAAGGCTGTGTTAACTTTCCCAGGAAGCTTCCAACTTTATTTCCTGTTTGACTTTCACCAATGACTGAAGTTGTAGCTGTACAATTCGGGCATCAGAGAACCGAGATGGGAAGCATTTTGAGGACAGGGTAGTGCTCAGGACACCGGAAATTACACCACATAGGCCACCACCTACTTGAAAGATGAGTTTTGATAATTCCAAAGAAGCATGGCAAAGGTGGGGGTGGGGGGGCTTAAAGCTGAATAGATTCTTTAAGATGACCAGAGTCGTCTTTAAACATGTAAATGGCTTTTGTATGGAATAAGCAGGGGATTTTCATGGTCCCAGAGGATGCATGAGGAGACAGATTTCAGCTCAAAGGCAGAAAGAACAAGGGGCTCTGCCAGGACCCACTGAATTTACTGGGTGATTTCAGACACAGTCCAAACACTCAGTGGGATGCTGCAGTAGGAAATCAAGCACTGCATGTGTGGCTGGCTGTCACCTTAGAGCTCCCAAACGGGGGCAGTTTTGCCCCTCAGGAGCTTTAGCAATGTCTGGAGACATTTTTGGTGGTCACAATTCAGGCTGGTGAGGGTTCCTGGCAACTAGTGGGTAGAGGCCAGGGAAACTGCTGAGCTACAAGGCACAGGACAGCCCCCCAGACAACAAAGAATTATCTGGCTTAACATGCCAATGGTGCTGGGGTTGAAGGGTGGATTCTCTTGGTAATTTTGAGAATTTGTTTTGCCACAAAGAGCCACATTTTGGAACAATAAGCACTATATTCCTTATGTGTGTCACAACTCTAGGATAAGCCAATTACTCAAATGTTCACATGTTGAATCATGAATGCTTTAAGGACTCTCAAAAGTATTCTGTTGTTAACTTGCTTTTGGTGCCTTGAACTTCAAGCATTATTTAGCATCTTAAATGTCATTAGGTTTTTATTATTATTACTACTAATTGTGCTGTGAGGATTCAATATTGTCTGCAGACTAGAATGAAGTATGTGTTGAGTTTTATACAGTATGTTTTAAGTTTATCATTTAGGTAAGTTTGCAGCACAGTCAATGAGCACACATCAACCCAGTTTTACATTGTGAAATAAAAATAATCAAGCCATCAACCTTGCCCAAGAACAATACCTCAACCATCAGAAAAAGCAGAACTTCCTTTAATGGACATATTAAGCCCTTGTGCAATGACATAAGGGTATCAGTTCAATAGAATATTATTTAGCCACATAAAAACAAAGTGTATTATTTGTTATTAGAGTTAAAATAGTATCTAACTATGCACAGTTTGATATCAATGACATAAAAGCAATTAGGGTGCAATCAAGCAAAATGGCACTGATGGCAGGTTCCACTTATCATTCGTAAATTACGACACTGGGAAAGCCAAGCATTTATTAGTGCTACTAGAAAGCCAATCAAATAGCCCATTCACATGGTCCCCTCTGGTGTTTCTCAAAAGTTGTGCTCACACCTGGGGAGTATGATTAATTCACAGTGGTGTTTTTTCAGTTTGCCATGCCCAAGAAAACCCCCCAAGACTGGGATTATCTTTCCAGAGTTTAATAGGACCTAAACTCACTTTTGTTGCACTCCAAATTTCTTTAAAAATAAGAATTTTCAATTTCTTGCATATTCTTCAATTATCAGGCTCACTGGAAAATGATACCACTGTGACAATGCCATTGAGTAAAATGTTCAGACAATCGAATGGTCCAGTCATTCTATTTCCCAGTTAACAGGGTAAACCAGAAACATACCTGAAAGAATTCAGTTTGTTGAAAACCTTTGTAAAACATATTATGTACTTTCAAGATTTAATAAGTATATTAATAAAAATAATAAATAACACTATACAGTACTTACCATGGCCAGTCATTGTGCTTTATATATAGCAACACATTTAACCTTCCCTTTAAACAGGAGGAAGCTACTCTTTTTCTCTTCATATAACTGAGCAAATAACTCATTTTCTCAGATTAGTTTAGTTACCCAAGGTGAAATGAATGGTAAGCTCCTGTGAGGATATGAACCCAGCACTCTGGCCCCACTCATTTAACCACTATATGTGTATGTATGGTCAGTACAGGGACTATGTTTATGTGTAATAGTTCCTTAACGATTCCATATCTTATATTGTATCTAGACTGCCATTATGGACATGAATTCACATTGAAGAACATGTAAATAAAATAGGTGTGAGAGACTGGATAAAAGGTGGGTGCCGGGGAAAGGCAGGAGGCAGTTTAGGGCTTGTTTAGATTAGGTTTAGCTTTAGGGCTTAGTTAATTTGGGGGCTTTAAAAACTGTTGCAGCTGCCCCTTAAATAATAAAACCAATATATATTAATTGGGAGAAATAATGAAAGTATTAAAAAAATGAAAATAACCAATTATACCTGCCATTGGCAACATTTTAAAGAATGTTTTGCCAGTCTTTGCTATACTATGTAGATGCATTGAAAAAAATTAAAGACAATTTATAGTATAATGGTTAAGTGGATTCTCAAAAGGAGACAGATCTTTAAAACTCACATTTCTAGGCTTCAGCTTCCTCATCTTCAAAATGGGTATAAGACTAGATCTTACTTACACCCACGAAGGCAGAGAGAGATGTTTTATGCAAAATACTGAGTATGATGTTTGGCATACAGCAAGCACTCCACAGAAGTTAGGTATTGTTATCACTATCAGCTATATATAGTATTTTTACCTTTCCTTCCTGCCCAAGTCTAAATTGTATTTCCTCACTTTTATTAAATACTCTTCAAAAGCAAATTTTAATGGTGCACTAGAGATTTCCTTTTTTGGAATTTTATATATGCTGTAATGAATGTCCTTTTAAGATCTATTCTCTTAGCAACTTTCAAAAACAGAACACAGTATTAAGATTTTTCCAAGTTATTTGGTGTTTTTGTTATATAATGAATGACATTTTAGCACTGTAACTTCTAATTGTTTGTTGCCAGTATATAACACAACAATCTTACTTTTATATTTATTTTTTAACTGACAACCTTAATTAGTTTTTCCCTTACTTCTTGTGCTTTCTAGGTAAAACAGTCTTTTCATTTAAAAATAAAAATAATTTTTATTTTTTCTCTTCCAATGTTTATATTTCTTAATCGTTTTCTCATCCAATTATAGTAACAAAAACTTCCCCAAACCAGTAGTGGTTATATCAAGAATTCTTGTCTGGTCCTTCTCATTGTTAGCAATCCCTTCATTGCTTCAGTATTGAGCATGATGGTAGCTTTGGATTATTTTATTAAAAAAAATAAAAAGCTTCCTGCCATTCCTATTCATTAAAAACATTTGTAAACCAGAAATAGGCACTGAATTATTTGAAATGACTTTTTTGCATCTATCTGAATGATCATGTATCTTCTTTCATTTGACTTTTTATGGCATATTACATAGATTTCCTAATATAAAAGCATTGAATGGGAGCAGAATTTGTCACCCCAAAACGTGCCACTTTGGAATGAGGATTATTTTGAGCTAAAGGCAATCAAAACCCAGCAGTCTCAGGAAAAGCTCTTTCCCTCCCTCTCAACAGCGTTGATTTACATGGTAAAGGGGACCTGTGACAAGAAGAAAGTTGTTACCAGATACACCTTTTATCTAAGAAACTATCTGCCTAACAGGACAACCTGTGTTTTGCAAACATCTCTTCTGCCTTCCTGTAAGTGGCCTTCCTCCCCTTTGTACCCCAGACTCCTGTCTTCCCTGAGCTCAGGATGTTACATAAGCTTCAATTACCCAGCTGCTCTTAAGTCTATATATTTATGGGAGCTCCTGTATGTATGAAGTGTGTTTTGTTTTGCCTATTAATCTGTCTTATAGCAATTTAAATATTAGACTATCCAAAGAACCCACAGGGAAGATAAAATTCTTTCTGCCCCTACACCATTCTTTCAATTCTGAAATAAACCTAAGCTTGGCATATTGTTCTCATACTATGTTATGGAATCAATTCACTTTTTTTCTCATATTTTAAAATATGTGTTTATGTGAAGTTACTCTGTTGCTTCTTTTGTTATTTCCATTAGTTTGGCATTAGGCTCATGCTAACCTTGTTTAAATAAATGGAAACGTTTCCATTATTTTCATGTTCCACCGCAGGATGAATAGAAGAAAAGCATCTGTTCTCTAAATGTTTATAGAATTTGCTAACAACATTTATGGACATGTAATCTTTCCGTTCTTTTAAAATGTAACAGATTTTTTAATTTAATTAAAGTATAGTTGATATTGTAATGCTTTTATTTCTAAATTCCTCTCTCAATACCTGGGTAGTAAAAATGTTGTATCCCAATCTTACTTCCGCAGAAATCTGTAACGGAAACTCCTTTATCTTCAGCCATTCAGGAGCAGAGAAACCCTAGTGTTTTCCTTCCTGAGTAGGTAAATTTTTTTAATGCCTGGATATATATACAGATTTTTTTGTTCAATCTTTGGAAGTCAAAACATTTGCCAGGATATGTCTAGGTGTGGATGCTGTTTAATTTTACCAGAATTTATTAACTCCTTTTAATCTGAAGACATTTAATATTCAGCTCCAAGAAATTTTCTAACCTCTTTATTTCCTGATTATTTCTTTTCCTACCTCTATTCTGTTCTCTATTAGTGAACATTTTTTAATTTTTTCACATTGTTTTCACCTCTTTAATCCATGCCTCTAAATCTTGGATGAATTTTCATCCATGCTCTCTTTTCTGACCTCAGATTATTCTTTATGACCACCTTGTTTATGTCTCTTCTTTATCAACAACCTCTTGTCTATCATCTTAAGATTTCAAATTTAAAACTTAAAATTTCCCCCTCTATTTTGAACAGTAACTCCAGTTCGTACAAGACATTTGCTCTGGTTCTTCAACACCACACCCTCTTTTCAAACAGCAGCGTCTTTTCATGTTTCTGATAGATTTCACGTGTTTGCTCATCTTTAATGGGGCATCTGTCCTTGTTCAATTCTGGGAATTAAGATGGATTCTGTCAAAGATTATTTGGATCTTTGTCTAAATCTTTCAGAGCCAGATAAAAAGTGAAGTGAAATGTTTGGATGTAATGTAATTTTTCATTCAGAGTGTAAACACTGAACAACCTGGGTCACTACACCGGAACTAAAGCCAGAAGTGGTCACAGCAGGAAGAATGGTCCTCAGGCTGGAGCCGAGCTTCTGTATTTGTTTAACAGCCAGGAATTAGCTGCAGCAATGCCCCAGTTCTTTGTTTGGCATGCTTGTCCTCATGAGGAGCCAGATGAGGCTCTTTGTCGGGGACAGATGTCTGTTTTTAATGCAAGCCAGGAACAAAATCATCCCTGGCCACACTAAGTGTGGCATGTCCCAGGGGCACATGCCGTCACCTAGTTACCCCTGCCAGGCCATCACAAGTCCTCCTACACAAGAGAGGGGGAGGAAATTCTACCCAGGACTATGCTCCCTGACTTCCCAGTTGCCAGTGGAAAGCCTAGATTCATATTAGTTCATCCTTCAACTCAGTGCCATCTGTACTGTAGTTGATGAACTTTCTGGCAGATTGCTACCACCCTTTCATATTTCCCATTGTTTATTTCTAATATTTCTGAGTATTTTATAGTCATTTAGGTGGAAAATCCAGGGAAGTGGCAGACTTCTTGTCTGTGCTCCATTAATTTCTTATCCAGGAATCCCTAGATTCCTTTCTGACCTGTATCTACTGAAGTGCTATTATACATTGCTAATGGGAATGGGGAGAAAGACACATCAATTTTCTTTCAGAACACAGAGAAAAGTATCTTCTTTGCTTAAGGAAACAGGCCACAGAGAGTTCCTACTCTCAGTACAGAGAGCCTCACATGGTGTTTTGTTTTTTTTCTCTTTTCTTGATTTTTCTTTTTTCTTTCTCTTTTCTTGATTGAGAGAAATACTGCAGAAAACTTCAGATGAAGGGTATAGTGGTATGGGTAAAATTGTAACATTTTCAGAAAATCTCGCCTGGCTTTAGTACATCTGCATATCAATAGGCATTCAGAGGTGGAGAGAAGTATGGCTTTAGTGCATTTGTTTCATTCCTCAGGGGTGGAGAGAAGTTAATCTCGGTATCAGTGGGTAATTACCTGGGCAACAGAGGGCTTATCTGTACCTGGGAGGTGAGGGGGAGGGCTGGTGTTGCTGCTGCTGGAGCAGGAAAGAGAAGGCCCCGGACTCCAGTTTGTAAGAAATAAACGGATTTTAAACTTTATTTCTCCCTTTGACTGATTTCGGTTTTTAGAGGTATTTTGCCCCAGGATTTCCTCTCCCCAGACTTACAAGTGGTAACCATACTGACCTTTCTAACTTACTGAATTTGCTAACGATGGAAATTTACTCCATTTCTTCAGCCTCAGCAGATATAACATGTTTCCTCTGGCTGAGACAAAGTCTACTACCGAGTACTGGACATACCCAAATTCTCTGCTTTTTGACCCAATGATACAATTCGGCGTGAATTAAAAATAAACGTTATGAAAGGAGTCCGAGTATAAGATTATTACAGAAATGTGAAGGATTAAGGAGAAAATGTATTTGGCATTTCCTTCTAATTAGAACTTGCCAGAAAAAAAATTTCTTGGTTGCTCCTTTTTTAGGTTTAACTTTTTTAATAAAAATTGTTTCTGGTAAATAAAGAAGGAAACTCACGATCATGATATGAATCTCTCAAGCAAAGTCTGTGCCTTGTAATTCCTGCCGTGGGACCCGACAGAGACGGCTTCTCATTAGAGCGCCGGCAGCGGACGTGGAGTCGGGGTGGGAAGGAGGCTCGGGGGCAGGTCCTCCGGGGCAGCGGGATGGACCGTGGCTGCGCCCCACTTCCTCTGACTGTGCCACCCCCAGCCCCGGGGCTCTGCATCCTCACTTCCAATTCTGTTCTCAACCTCCGGACCTCAGAGCTTCACATTGGTGAGCACAGTGAAGAGAAGGCTCAGTAAGTAAACTATTTTCGTTAGTCCACCATCTTCTCTTCCAGGAGCAAGCATTTTCTGAAACCAGCAGCGAAGTGTTTTCAGTCTGTTTATCACGGGACTCCTTCCCCGTAGTCTGGCTCCCTTCCTACCCACCTCACACACGGTAGCCAAAGTGCTCATTTCAGAGAACAAATCTGCTCATATTACGGTCCTCCTTCTGTTTTTTTAATCCCCTCTCATAAATGGTGGTGAAAAAAAAAATCCAGTCCCTGAAGAGTTTTGTATTGAAGCATTTTATGAATTGGCTCCAACCTCTTCGTTCTCCTTCCTGTACCTGAAGTTCCAAATATATCAGAACACTTGGTCTTTCCTAAGTATACATTCTCTCCTATTTTTAATGCCTTTGCAAATGTTTCTCTTTTTCCCTAAGTCAAATAAAAAACTTCCAGTTATCCTTCAAAATTCAGGCCAAATGTCATTCCTTCTGAGCACCTTTTCGAGGCCCAGGCCGTCCATATACATTCCTCACATGCCCTGTACTTATTTCCATCATAACTCTTATCCCTCTGCACTGTTTTTATGTTTCCTTCTCTTTCTCTCCCCAAAGACTACCCACCTTTTGAGGACAGGGACCGTGTAGGTCATGTCTCCTCACCAGTATTTGGCACAGTGTCTGCCATATGGTATGCACTCAACTGAAGTTCTCTGAATAAGTGAACCGCAGACCTCACCACCAGCCACGTAGCTATTGCTGAGACAGGTAAAGACAGAAATATGGAGGGCAACAAAGGTCTTCCAAAATGAGGGGTTAAGAGTGAGCGGAGAAAACAATGAGGACAGGCAGGAAAACTTCAGCATCAACAGGAAGGAGACATTCCAAAGATGTATGGTCCATGGAAGTGGTTCTCATATAAGAAACATGTAGGAATTAGACAAGTACAGCAGATGTACACTTTATAATCACAAAATGCCAGTGTGCAAAATGTAACTTTATTTCCATTATCTGTCAGACGATGTGCTGACAATTCTGCGGGCTTCCTCAATCCAGTCCAACAACGTTTGGCATTGCCAAGCTTCTTCCCTTCTTCCTTATTTTCTCCCCTTCCCTCTAGGGATGACAAGTTCTCCAGGGCTAGCACATTGTCCTGGCTTTGGGGAAGGAGCCTGTGGTCTGCATGCCATCCTCTGTCCTTGCTAGCCTCTTCCAAGAAGGCGTGGTCCACCTGGTCTTGAGTATTGGCTCTGAGCCTATTGCATCTGCTGTTGAAGGATTCACATCTCACCATGGCCTCTGTTTGCCAGGTCCCTCTGCTCTGAGCCCTCCTCAGCCAAACATCAGGTAACTTTCTTACTCCCAGCCAACCTATATCCTCCTCTCAAGCACATGGAAACCTAGATCCTTTCTCAAGGCACTCTGAGGCCACAGGAGCCTGGAAATGTGGGGAAGCTATTTTAGGCTAGAGAGCTCTCTCTGATTTCACCAACCTGGCTACATGTTTCTCCCTCTATGGCTGTCCTGCATTGCCACAGAGCTATCAGCAAGAACCTCTCCTCTTAGAATTCCTGTAGGAGGAGGCACATTTGCTCAGCTCTTGGGTCATCAAATCCACCCGGGAATCCCTGTCATTCCCTTCACTCCAGCCTAAGAGGGGATAGGTGGGAGGTTCCCTCCTAAGGGACCAAATAACTCAACAAGACCAATGACTCACAGACTTATTTTCCTCTCCAGGTTCTATCCAAACCCTTCCCTAGCCCCAAAACTGTCTTTTCCCTCTGTCTTGGCACCTCATGCAATCTTCCCCTCTACTGCCCATGGCATGAATTCTAGGCTCTGGGGTTGTACCATAACCTCTTCCAGAAAACCTTTTTCTCTCTCAAACCTTCCATCATATTACCTATTTTGGAATTTGGGGGTATGAATTTGAATCTTCATTTCTGACTGAGTTCTTAGATATTTTCTGTACGCTGGCAGCAATAAGCTTCAGCCTTGGCCAGTGGTAATTCTGGGGAGGCTGCAGAATAGACCGGGAACTCTAGTTCTATTACTTTCTAACTCTGTAATTTTGGAAATACTGACCATCTTCTCTGAGCTGGTATCCTCATTAATAAGATAGAAGCAGTTGTACCTCAGCCATAGGTTAATTGTGAGGATTTATTAGTATTAATGAATTACAACATTGAAGTACTCAATATATACAAATCCCTTACAAATAACATTGGTTTGAAATTGTGTATCAGTTTGAAGGGATTTGGTTTTTAGGAATAATAAAACTACATAATTCTGACTATTCAGGATAAGAAAAAATAAAATTGACTTTCTTAAAATCAGAAAATGTATGGGAGATGAACTGAAGCATTTGAAGATGGCAGTTGAAGTGAACATTTTATGGGAAATGGGTAAAATATCAGTCATCTTCTCCACCTTTCTTTCCAGTTTCATCTTGACTGAATTCCCCATAAGAAGCAGCCATGGAGATGTGCTACCCAAAACTTCCTTCAGGAGAGAATTTGCTGCTGGCGGTACATTTTTGCAGCTCCTCCCAGTGGGAGGCATTAGATCAGCCTTGGTAAGCAGGAATCTAAGCTATAGGACACATGTGTAGCCCCATCTCTGTCACCCTGCTCAATCCATTCGTGTGGCCATTGTGCCAATTCCAGAGTGGCTGATGGTGAAGGCTGGCAAAGTCAAATTATTTTGTCCACCTGGCTGTTGAGGGTCTCTTTCATGGAAGAAGCTTTCTCATGGTTAAACATGTGATACCAAAATCTTCACATTTTGGGCAACTCCCATATGTTCATCTCCATGCCTCTGCCCATATATCCTTGTCTTTGATCTTCCAATCATTTTTTTAAGACCTGACCAGTTGGCCAGACCATCTATTTTGCTTCTAGAGAGTGTGTGTCCTACTAACCATCTCTAAAAATTCCTGCAGGTCAGGCTTTCTGGCTGCCCTTCCAATCTGGTCAGTAATTTGATTGCTGCAAGCTCCCTGGCTTCTGGGACAAAGTGCTCCTCCCTGACCTATATTGTTTCAGGGTTCTATCAACCACATTGCTAACAGTGAGCTAGGTTTTGTAAGAGCTTCCTGAACCATTAGCCCTCACCTAATGAGGACAGCCATCACTGAACTTCTTAGGGATGTTGGTGTCTCTCTCACTAGCATATTCCTGATCGCCCTGGTGAAGGGTTTGTTCTCTGGATCCTCTTGGGGAACATCCTTCGGGGTGGCATGTGGATTCCCATAATACATGCATTCCAGCTTGCCTACTCCCCTAAGTCTTTTAATTTCTTCCTCCAACATCTTCCATGGAGACTCAGACATTTCATCTTCATTCAGTATAGGCTATTGCTTTCTCCAAACTTCTAAGATCCACCCTAACAAAAAGTATGCCCCATCCTCTGGCGTCCTTGACAAAATGTTAAATACTGTGTCCCAAGGAAGTGCCCCTAAGTCAATGCATTCTTGTTCATCTATCCTAACATTCTGGTCTCTTTGACCGAGTACCCTCAAAATCCAGTCTTAGGGGAACATCCCTGGGTCCTACTGGTACACACTGGCTAATTCTTGCTGCTCCTTCAGAGTTACTTCTTTCTTCCTTATCAGACCAGCATACCCCAGCTGGGTTATGCTGGGATTAAACTCCAGTTATCAGCCTGATAAACAGCAGAGGAGGTTGGTGGGCTTTTAAGGGGAGTACTTGGTGCCAGGCTGGAAGGGACTCCAGCAATGTCCCCCTGCATGAGGAAGTACCAGCTCTCAATAGGGAGTGGTGTGCTGCCCCTGAAGCTCTGACACTTCAGGGGAGACCACAGAGCCAGGTTCACCAGGGGCATCCCCCCAGATGCCCTCATTCTTATTTCAGGGTCCCAGGTCTTCTCAGCCAGAGAAAGTGAGTGTAATAGATCTGTCTTGGCTGGAAATGTCCATGTCTTTGGGAATCTTGAGTCTAACTGTCAAGCCCTGTATCTGCCCCTCACTCATGCCAGCTTTCACTGCAGGAGATCAGAGCCTAATTAGTAGGTACTTTTTGTTAAGTGAATGGCACTGGGCATTCAGTGGTTTGGAAAACTCATAGAGGTCATTTAAAAACATAGTTTTGTATTATTTCTAACAAGGCAGATAATGCAGATGAAATAATTAGAATCAATTTTTCTAGAAGGAAAGAGACCCTTTTTTCCTTTCATTTTCTCTCTTTTATCTGATAAATCATAATCATGAATTAGTAAATTTTCTTATTGCTTTTCATACATTTTATAAAACAAGAAACTGAAAATAGGATGCATAGAATATTATATTAAAGTTATTTTACATAGAATAAAATAATGGAGAAATTCAAAGTTATGTTGTTTAGACAGATAACTACACTTATTGTGGTGAGCAATGCAGAGTGTAAAAATTGTCAAATCACTATGTTGTACACCTGAAACTAATATAATATTGTATGTCAACTATTCTTCAACTAAAAAATGAAAGAAAATAAAATCACATTGTTTAGAGCTAATTATCAATTGTTTTCTTTGTATAATAGACAGAAAGTTGAATAAGCCCAAAGTTATATTTGTCATTAATTGGACATTAAAAGCTTGATGAATTTCAAAGACACTTTAGGAAGCAAATTGAATCAGCAGAATAAATCAACAGAAAACACAGTTTGGGAAACCATGGAAAACAAAGGAATGATATTTAATCTCCTCAGAATGACATCTGGCACAAAATATTGTTTGATAAAAGAGCTATAATTTCACTATAATAATATATGTCTGTAAAAATGTCTCAGGCATTAATGTCATAAGTGAATCAGAACCAAATAGTTGAGCAAAATCCCAAGCTAACACACTGCATAAAACCTGTCTGAACCAGAGCAGCTGGAAGTAAAAAGAAAAAGTGAAAAAGCCACAGTAAGGGAAAATGGCCTCAAAATCTCTTAAATATTCCACATAAATAATCAGATTATTCACAAATAATAAGATTTTTACCTCTACATTTCCAATATTAAAAGCAAAGGTAGTAAGTACTCAAAACTCATAACTTTCTAAATTTACTACAATTTTCTGTTATCTACCATTACATCTGTTGTGTCTCTATAGCAGACATGCCATATAATATTGTGCTACTGGGCATCTCTACCCAACCCCAAGTTCAGTAACCTCACATTGGTAGCTTGCAATCAGTCATGGTGGGAGTCACCCACACTCCAGCAACTGGCAAACACTGTCAAGCAGAGTTTTTCCTTTGTTCAGTTTTTTCTGTGTTAAACAGTTACCAGCACACCCCAGCAATACTCTCCCTGGCCCTAAAATTTGAGAAAGGTCTCAGTCCTCTCTGAGCATGGGCTGAAATACTAAATATTTTGGAATTCACACTGGCTGACAAATATCTGACTTCATGCAAAAGCGTTGGATATGCTGCCCAACCACTGTGCTGAGCCATCATCGTGAAGAGTGGAAATTTTGATCCAATAGTTCCACATCTGGTATTTATCCAAAGGAAACCAAATCACTATCTTGAAAAAAAACATCTGCACCTCCATGTGCACTGAAACATTATTCATAGAAGCCAAGATATGGATATAACCTAAGTGTCCATCAACAGGTAAATGGATAAAGAATACACAAATATTATTTAGACATTAAAAAGAAGAAATTCCTGCATTTGTGACAACATGGATTGACCTTGAGGGTATTGTGCTAAGTGAAATAAGTCAAACAGGGGAAGACAAATACTGCATAATCTCACTAGTATATGGAATCTAAAACAAACAAAAAAATCTCACAGACATGGAGAACAGATTGCTGTCAGAAGCAGGGGTAGGGGGTGGACAAAATGGGTGAAGGGGGTCAAAGGCACAAACTTCCAGTCTTAAGATAAATAAGTCCTAGAGATGCAATGTACAACGTGGTGGTATTCTTAGTAATATTGTTCTTTGTATTTGGAAGTTGCTAAGAAAGTAAATCTTAAAAGTTCTCGTCACCAGAAAAAAATTATTGTAACCCAGTGGTGACAGATGTTAACTAAACCCATTGTGGTATCATTTCACAATATATCCATACATCAGATCATTATGTCATACACCTGAAACTAATACAATGTTATAGGTCAATGAGTAGAATTTTTTTTCTGATCACAAGAACCAGTTTTGGTGCCCAGCCCACCCGTTATCATTCTGTTTCCTCTCTCTGTATCTACTCGGAGATCATGATATCACTGTGCAACACAACAGGATGCACAGATGGAAAAATGCCTTTCATCTTGAGATGGTTAGTCCTGTAAGAAAGGGCAGAGAAAGGATGAGGACAGGTCGCTTCAACCACAGCTCCACCTTCCCCAGCAGCGGGTGCTGGGGCTGAGCTTCTCCTGGAAACCACCAAAGGAAACCACCTGGCACAGCAAGAGCTTTTCTTTCATTTAACTGACGTCCGGCCAGTTAAATAAGAACTTTAGTGATACAACAAAATGAGTCTCATATCCTTAGTTATATGTATTCAGTCAAGAATTTGCTGTTTTGCCTTGAACATAGACAATTCCAGATCGGTGACAATTCATCCAATATTAGACTTTCTCTAAAAAAAAGGAATCAATACATTTTATATTTGCACAAACGCTACTGATTGTTGCACAGAATCCTGTACTAGACTAAAATGGATTTTGGAGCCTATACAATTTGCTATTTTATAGTTACTGAATAGCAAGATGACTTCATTACTAAAGTAGGTTGTCTATTTTTTAATTACTCCTAATACCATATGTAATGGTGAATATTCTTCTTATAATTGAAAGGAAAACAAGCCTCTTTTACCGCTCCTTGTCATCATTGTACTAGAAGTCCCAGCCAGTGCAACAAAGCAAAAAAAAAAAAGTAAAAGACACACATATTAGAAAACAGAGTAAAACTGCCTTTGTTCACAGATCATGTAAGTGTGTACATAGAAAATCCTTAGGAATCAACAACAAAAGTTAATAAAAGTATTTGTTAATTTAGTAAGGTCAAATGATACAAGGTCAATATTTAAAAATTATTTGTATTTATCCTAGCCAGTAATTAAACTGGAAATTTAAATTTAAATGACATTTACAATAGGAAAGAAGCCATAAGGTACTTAGGAATAAAGTTAACAAAACAGCTGCATGATCAGTAAATGACAAACTACAGAATACTGTTGAGGGAAATTAAAGAACAAAACAAATGCAGAGATATACCATGTTCATACTTTGGAAAACTCAGTATTGTTAAGATATCAAATATCTCCAAAATTACCTATAGATTCAATGCAATTCCATCCAAAATTCCAGCAGGATTTTTCTAAATGAAAATTGATAAGCTGACTTTAAAGTTATATGAAGAGATGCAAAAGACTTCGACTAGCCAAAATAATTTTGAAAAATAACACAGTCAAAGGATTTAGAGCACTGGTAATCAGTTTGTAAAGGCTTCCTTACATCCAACATTCTTCACAAGTCCCATAGGTAAGTATGAGTTTTATGTAGTCCAGAGTTCTTTACAGTATTACAAAAATTACTACAAGAAAAAGTAATGCAAGAAAAAGTCTTCCACACCCTTTCTAAAGGTCCTGAGCACCCAATTCCAGAGTTTGTGGGGTACTGCCCACACATTTAAGAATTCCCCAAAATACCAGTCAAGTGTCCTATAATTCAACTCAACTGTGACACTATGTTCCCAAAGAGAGCATCAGATGCCACGAGTTAAAGGCTCAACCCCACAAGACCTCCCTCCACTTCAGATGCCAATCACAAATCCAGGTTGTTGCCTGGACTCTGACTAATGGGTTTTATATTGGCGGTTCCGTCCTTGGGTTCAATTAATTTGCTGAGGCAGCTCACACACCTAAGAAACATTTTACTTAACAGATCACTGGTTTATTATAAAAGGGTGTTCTCAGAAGAAGCCGATGGAAGGATTTCATAGAGCAAGGTTAAGGGGAAAGGGCTTCTCTGTCCTCTCCCAGTGCACCACTCTCCCCAAATCTCCATGAGTTCATCAACCTGGAAGCTATCTCAACCCCATCTATTTGAGTTTTTATGGAGGCTTCATTACATAGGTGTGATTGATGAAATCATTGGCCATTGGTGATTAAACTCAATCTCCAGCTTCTCTCCCTTTCCAGGACATGGGGCAGAGGGACAGCTGAAAGTGCCAACCCTCACATCACGCCCATCCCGGCAGCCAGCTCCCATCCTTGGGTGTGGGATCAAGGCCACCTCATTAACAGAGACCCAGTTGTGGTGGAAAGGGGCTTGCTACAAATAACAAGACACCCACTGCATCTTTATGGTTCTGAAATGATTTCAGAAACTGCAGGACAAGAGACTAAATAGTATAACAAAAGATGCTCCTATTGCTCTTAATGCTCCGGAAATTCCAGCGGATTTGGGAGCTGTGAGCCAGTAACCATGGGTGAAGACCAAATATGTATGAAAAATACATCTTTTATCATCTTAATGGCCAAAGATGCATTTCTTATAAATCACAGTATCACACTTGCACATCCTAGCCTGAAGTAGAACTGCCTATTTTTTATTTTCCAATGTGTTCTTATGAGAAGAATATGGCCTTTTGGATTCATATAGGCATGAATACAAAACTTGGACTCAAAAGATTTTAACTCAAAACTGCACTTACTAGCAAAATATAGTCAGCTATTAGCTAATTATAGAACATTATCTAGTTGACAAAAACACCCTTTAAGATATCAGATATCCCACTGATGAATCCTTTCACAATGTATTACATATATCAAATCATCACGTCATACATTTTTAATGTATTCCAATTTTGTCAACACTTCAATAAAGCTGGGAGAAAAGTTTTAAAAAGGATATTCCACAGAAGAAGGAGGAGCTACTGTTAGATAATTTCTGCTGAAATCTCCCGGATCACCTTGCATAGCTGGAACTGGAGCTAGTAATCTCACCACAACTGATACCAATCTGCACACTCACCTGGGATTTTAACAATTAAATCCTGGCCAATGTTAGGTAGTCATGGTAACAAACTTGGTCATTTTGTTCTCAGAAATGAAAAGTGATGGTCCACTCAAAAAGCTAATTTTATATTGTTGATTAGAAAAAAATAAGAAGCTGCAGTTTCAAAGCCTAATTAAAACATAAGTATTTTGAGGATATTAAA
The DNA here is from genome assembly GCA_032199065.1 of Smutsia gigantea. Classification (NCBI taxonomy): domain Eukaryota; kingdom Metazoa; phylum Chordata; class Mammalia; order Pholidota; family Manidae; genus Smutsia; species Smutsia gigantea. The sequence continues at coordinate 49,306 of JAVSCE010021807.1, read as the reverse complement.
ATGAGTACTTTCCAGAGTGTCATCTCTTTTGGAATGTGTATAACACAAACTGACAGAATGTCAACTTGCCTCAGAGGTGGAAAGCATAATCACACCAATCATTGGAGCTGATGGTGTCCGAATATATTTACAAAGCATGCATTTTGATGCAGAACATCTAACTCAGTAAATCATTCTGCACAGGAAAGAAGTACTTAATGATCGTTTGTTGGCCCACTTCTAACACTGGATTTTATCTACTAAATCTGCTTAATAGAAAATCTACAGTCAACAGAGAAAAGGCAAACGTTCTGCTAAAAGTAGTAATCTCTGAACCTCTAATTCTACCTTAGTTAGGGAAGGGTCCTAACTAAGGTAGAATTAGAGGTTCAGAGACTCACTTTCCATTCATTGTTTCCTTCCACTGGGGTGTATTTTGAATACCTACTAGGTACCAGTCTCTGGGGTAGGAAGAGGGGATAGAGCCATGAATAAGATTTTTATGGCCTCTGTCCTTAAAAAATTTACAGTGTTCCGAAAGACAGACATTCAAGCAATCATTACAATGATAATGAATGCTACAAAAAATACAGAGTGCTACTTGAGTGTTACAATAAAGGCTAAACCTAAACTCCCATCCAGGAAACAAAGTTTCACCTGAGGTCTGAGGATAATCAGCAGTTAGCCGGCCATGTGAGCATAGAATACTCATGCAGTAGAAAGTATCAAAGAGGAGAGAAAGCAAGTCAAGCAAACTTAGTTTCATTCTTGCTTATCTTCAGATATCCTAGACAGTTTGATGATCTAAACTTACTGCATTCAACTGATCTGTGGAACACTGTTAGGCCTTTTTTCTTTTTCTTCTACACTGGCAGCATCCACTCAACCAGTGCAATTCAAATCATGGTCCACTTACCAGCAACCAGCAGCATTGGCTTGTAGGAAATGCAAGTTCTTGGTCTGCACCTATAGTAGTTTCCTAGGGCTGCTGTATTAATTTACCATAAACTAAAACAAAAAAAATGTATTTTCTCACATTTCTGGGGGCCAGAAGTTGGAAATCAAGGTGTCAGCAAGACTGTGCTTCCTTTGAAGTCTCTAGGGAAGACTTATACTTTGCCTTTTTCAGCTTCTAGGGGCTCCAGGTGTTCCTTGGCTTGTAGCTGTAAAACTCCACAATCTCTGTCTTCACATTGCTGTTTCCCCTGTGCGTTTTCCCACTTCTCTGTGTCTCTTAGATGGGTACTTAATCATTGGATTTAGTGCCCACCCAGACAGTCCAGGGTGATCTCATCTGGAGAATGTTACTTTTATCTGCAAAGACCCTTTTTCCAAATAAAGTCACATTCACATACTTCAGGGAACAGAATGTGAATATGTCTTTTTGGAGGCTACCATTCAATCAGTTACACCATCCATTAAGCCAAAATCTCTGGGTATGGGGCCAAGAGAGCTGCAGTTTAACAAATTCTTCAGGTGGTTCTTATGATGCTAAAGTTTGAGCCTCACTAGACCAACTCTTGCCTGCTAGCTGGATTCTATTATCAGCTTCTCCAACTATACTCTTTCCTACTGCTAGTCTCAGAAAGATCTTTACAGGAAGCATGAAACATTTGTTCTACATTATTGAATGATGGCATATTCAAATAGTTATTTTCAAAACAACCCAAGAATTAACCTTTTCTGTTTCTCATTAATAAAAAGACATTTTCTTATGGCTTGATGAGAATGTCATACTATTAGGGCAGACCACTTTGTGCATATGGTATCTCCTATGTGCCAAATAATGGAAATCAAATAATGAGGTTTTCCAAGAAAACAGAGTTAAACAGCATCATTTACTATGTCAAGGATATTAAATCTCTTCAAACATTAGAAATATAAATTTTCTTCTTTCAGAAAACCATTACCCATCATTCCACGAGTTATGATAAAAACTTTAAAAACTAAAAACATGATATTTTAGAAGTTTTTATTTTGAAAAAAAAGGGGGGGTATACTATGCCCTAATCCCATTATCCTTTAAGATTCTGCTCTTATTCCAATATCAAGTCTGTTACCCATTTGAGCCATACCTGAGGATTGACTATATTCCAAAATCCTGCAGTGCTAACCTTGTGATGTAGTTAAATTCTATTTACATGTTTCATACAGAAAAACTCAGTTTACATATGATAGATAGATAGCTAGATCCAAAATAATCAAGTTAAGATTGAAAAACATACCCCAAGTATTTTATAGACACTCAGAAACAAACACTAGGAACAGACACACATGTACCTCCCTATAAATGTGCACACACTATTGGAAAACACAACCAGTGGTCTATAAAGTTATGCTCTCATAGCTCAGGGATTTCTGTCTATGTGGACCATGGATTTCTGTTCCCTTTTTGTTGTAAACATATGTGTGCACATGAGTATGATTGTCTTCTATTTCCCTCATTCTGATCAAAACCTGGCTCCCCAGACTTGCCATTTACAGCCATGTGCCCTTCCATGCACCCCACAGAGATCTTTTTTCCTTTCATTTGAGACTTTCCCTGTGGGTAGAACCTGCTTTAATCCTCCGAGCTATCTCCCTAGAGCTCCTCCCAGTTTTTTCATTCAACTACTTATTGGACACCTACTATGTGCCAGACACTATGGATACAAAAGTGAGTAAGAAAGAAGTGCTGCCCACATGGAGCCTTGCTTCCTGCTGGGGAGGGAAAAGGAGGGGTAAAGGAGAACTCCGGAGGGCAAGAATACGGTGCACTGTGATTGTGTTCCAGACGCCATGTGCCACGAGTATAATATATTTTATCTCAAAACCTCACCACAACCCCATGAGGTTGAATATTATCATATTTCTGAAGATGAGGAAAATCAGATTCAGTAGAATCAAATAATTTGCCCTAAGACATAAAACTGGCAATCACTGGAGCCAGGATTCAAACCAGGGTTACATGTTTCAGATTGTCTACCCTTGATCATGTCACCAGACTGTCCTATACGGGATAGAAACTCCAATACACGCCTCTGCTCCCTCCAGCCTCTTCCCCTGCATCTTGACATAAAACTGGATTAAGCCTCACAGGTAGAGATTAAACAGGGTGAAAGCATGTTCACGTTCTTTGTCTTGTATAAACCAATTAAATCTTTCCCCAGTCTGTCTAACAGGAGACAACTTAAAACAAGTAGTTTCTGGATTTTGTCAGTCCAGCAGTGATTTTTCACTCTATCAATTCCAACTTGTAATCAAATCACTTCCTAGGTTAAATCTTCGTGAACTGAATGTTCTCCTTCCCCCATCCGTCTCTCTGGGGCAGTATCTGAGTCCTAGGGAAGCATGTGGGAGCATACAGAACTGGTAGACTTCATGTCACTTCTCTGAGCTCGTGCGCTTGCTGGTCCCTGCCGGAGCTGTGACTTGTCTGTCCTATTGGCTCACGGTGTTCAGTGCTTCCTCAGGCAGAGCTCAGGTGTGCGAGTGCAAGCAGCATTCTTTTGGTGAAAACCTTCTCAACCCTGCTAGGAGACTTCATGACAGGTGGGTTCCCAGCTCTCATTCTTACTAACTTCTGGATGCTTGTGCTAGGCTGTCAGGAATAACTGGATCTCAGGATCCATGGGAAAAGTTGTTTTGCGGGGGAGGGTGGGAGGTCTCTGGCCCACTTTTTTCATCTATACCATTATGCCATTTTGTTGAACCAACATGGAGCAAGAAATTTTCCTCTGAGACTTGCAGTTATTGCAAATTTCCTCTCTGGGACCCTGAGGTGTAAGGAAGACTTGAGAGTGTGGAGACACATACATGGGTACGGTTCAGAGACTGAAGTCACTACGCTACTTCTATTTTCTTTTTGTCCTCTCTCCAAACTCTCTCCTCTCCTCTAGCTTGGATGTCACTTATTAAGTTTGATGATTAGGGGCATAAATACAAGCATGTTCTTTGAATTCAAATCCATTTCTGCTTTCTTCTTGCTCACACTCATCTCAAACTTAGAATCAAAGAGTAACTTGGCTTTGTTCTCAGCTGTGAATTATTCCTACATCAATAGAAGTTCTTTCTGCCAAATGGGAAAAAGTGGGCAACTATACATGGTGGACTTGAAATAATGCAGCAATTAATGATTTGAAAGATTATCCTGCAACACAACCAATAAGTATTTTTATAGCTTTTAATCATTTCCTCCTTCAAGTCAGTGTACAGTGGTAGACATACCATAATAAATGAAGTTATATGCTAGGTGTCTGCACGGACTCCATATTTCCTTAAATAGGAATATACACATTTGATTAACAGCAAGATATGAGACCAGGGACAGAAGCCAAGAGAACATTCAAACTGTGCAAATTTTCAGACACAGTTAAAGAAAACCAGATAGGTGGTGTTCAGAATTGAAAATTATTCAGAGTGGAACTGGGGATTTTCATGATTCTTTACCAGTTTCTATCCTCAGTTCAAAAAGCAATATGAAAAGAGATACAGAAAAACAATGGGGAAAATGACAATGTACAGATAATCATTTGGAAGTCTCACTTTGTTTAAAGACAAATAGTGATCATAACTAAGGTAGCTTACCTTAACAGAATTTAAAAGGCAAATCAGTTGAAATAAAAAGCACAGGGGTGTTTAATAAGTTGAATGGCTTAGAGAGTGGTTCGATGCAATCGGCTAAATCAATGTTTCCCTGGCAAAGAAGCAATTACATTTAAGAAAGTTTTAAAAGGTGGTTACTAAGCAACTACATTCAGCCTACACGCATTGTTCCTCATCTCTGGGAAATTACAGAAAATGACAGCCTGTCATTATAGAACAGAGACATACAAAATCAGGGCATTGTTATTCTACATTCTTCCCACAGGAGAAAGATCAATTATATCTTTGGCACAAGGATGAGGTTAAATAACTAAGTAAGTATTAAATGTTAGTGTGCTGATTATGTTAGTAAAAGCCCAGGAGTTTTTCAAAGAATGACCCCATCCTCAGGTCTGACCCTTCGCTGACCTGACTTCACATCGTATCTTTTCTGTCACAGCAAAAAACAGCTCAAAATTAGAGCAGCTCTAATTAATTGGCAGAATTTTAAGTGAGTCTTTGGTAGATGAGCTCTGTAAGAAAAATAAATATGTTAGTATTATTCACAACTCAGAATTCTTTATTCTCTCCTCTAAGATGATGATATTCTTGTAGTCAACACTGTTTTGATAGTGGTAACTTCATGACTGGTTAACTATTCCTTTAGATGAGATGCTCAGGCTGCAGCAGTAGATAAAATCCAAATGCCCCTATTTAAGAGTTTCAGGAAAACATATCATTTTTTGGGCAACAAAATATTTCTTTTAAAGAGAATGCCACTGAATTTAGTAAACATGTGACTAACTATGGATATACTAGACGATGTAAACATTCTCAAATTTCAAGGAAAACCTGTAGAACAAATGCATTTTGAAGTTTTGCTTATACCCTAGTTATAAAAATAATTCTATGGTTGGATAAAACCAGTATATCTACTGAGTGATCCATTTCCATTTCAAAATACTTTATTAAACAATATGTCTTCACAAATATTGAGGTATTTTCTTGTGCCCACTTCCCACATCTCTTCCCAGCCTGTAATGATCAAGTTCAGATGACAATAATGAGTACACAGTGGCTCTTTCTTACTACTCAGTGGCAACGAATTTCACAGTTATTTCTCTCTAATGATGGCTCTCACCATCATGTCAGTAAAAATTTTGAGGAAGGAAGAAACTTGTTTACCAGCCCTGTTCATTTCAGCATATTTTATTGCCATATAGGATATTGTTATTGACTAGCAAATTGGGCCATGTCTGAATTATTGATCCATAGCATCTATGAGCTAATAAAATGCATGCTTTATACCACTAAGTTCTGGGGTAATTTGTTATGCAGCAATAGATAATCGGAAAACTTTCTGGTACTATAAGTCAATTATCTTTAGTTGTATCAGTTAATATTACCCTTTTGTGGCTTAAAACAACAATAGTCATTTTCTGTCCTATTTCTGGGGGTCACAAATCTCTCAGCTGGAGAATTATGGCTCAGGGTTTCCTATGTAGCTGTAATCAAAGGAAAGCTGGAGCTAGAAGACCATCATGACTAAAGCAGCTAGTGGATGGCCAGGCATCTCTCTCTGTTCTGATCTCAAGTGCTCTCTGTGCGGTCTATCCATATGGGCTGGTTTAGGCTTCTTCTCAGCATGGCAGCCTTAAGGTGATAAAATTCTCACATGGTGGTTCAAGGCTCCAGTGTGACTATTCCAGTGAACCAGGTAAAAAATATATTGCCTTTTTGAATCTAGCTTCCTATGTTACATAGCACCATTTCCACCATATTCTATTGATTAACTGGTTACTAAGTTCAGCTTAGTTTCAAGGAGTAGGGGACTTAGATGCCACCTTTTGAAAAGAGGAGTTTCAAATAACTTGCCAGTATCTCCTAAACCACCACAGTTCAGTTCTGGGCCAAAGCTCATTTGCATTCCAACGAGCTATGCGCAGGGTTGGCAGAATCTTAGGTGCACCTACTGCCACTCTCTTGTTAAGGGCTAGGGGTAGGGATTCCTCCCTTAAAGGAGCTACACTGACCTATTCGGAGCTCTATCCCTCTTCCCTCTCGGCACCCAGGATCCTTCCTCTTCTTTATGACCTACCCCTTTTGCATCCTCTTGATCCCATCAGTTGGACATTTCTTGAACTTCTCTTCACTGGGAGTTAATAGATACTATTATTAAAAAACTTAGGAAACATAGAAAACTACAAGAGAGAGAAAATACTCCTCCTCCCTTCCTCCACTCCCAACATGGTCTGACTGACATGTTCACAATCAAAAGTATGCCCAATTTTTATAATAGAAAGGCAGTCCAAAGACACCAGCAGTCACAGCATCCTGAAAAACTGTCAAACAACTGCTTTAAAAGCAGCTTGCCTCCCTCAGAGTCCAGAGTCTTCAATGATGTTTAGCCTTTTCTCTAGTCCGTTCTGTTTTTGCCTTGCTCCCATCCAAACGTTGTTTCTCACCCTTGTGGAGACTCAAACTGACCAATGATAAACATCAAAGCACTCTGAATATAATGAAGCAAAAGTAAACAATATTTATCTTAACACTTTCTGAAAGCAGAGGGAAAATAAAGAACCATCTGTTAATACTGAAATTCTCAATTTACATATTTGCAAAATAAAATTTGTACTCCAGCTGTAACTACAAATTTGTATTCTGCATATTTCTTTTAGTATTATAAGCATTTTTGTTACTGCAATCTCAAATCATGTGTTCCCTCTTTATATTCTATTATAAAAATAAGTCAAAAGAGAAAAATTGAAATAAAAATCTAATGTAAGCAATTCATTTTTTCCATTTTTCCTCATAGCTTTACTGTTAATAACAAAACACTTTATTTTTAATTTGAATTAGCCAGCAAATTAATTTGCCTATTTATATAATCACTTTTTTATTTCAAGATTTTTTCTCTTAATTATAAATTCATGGGTGAACTTGGCAGATTGAATATAATTGTTTTTTTCCCCCTGCTATCCTCTGAAATCCCACCAAAATGAGAGGAAAAGGAGTTAAAAACTTTAAGTACACACACACACACACACACACACACACACACACACAAACCTAAGGGGCTAATTGCAGCATATGAGGCATGTCAACAACATCTAGAAACTGAAAAGCAATAAATGAGAAGTAGCCTAACAGATCAGCAAAAAATGAAGCTTGAATCTGTTACAGAAAATCCAGTAAGAAGTAAGCTAATTATGTGTCAAAAATTCAATAAGTTACAGAATCTTGAGAATTCTCAAGAACTGGATAAACCAGGTCACTGATTCCAACAGTTTAGACTGGGCTGAAAGCAAAAGAATTGGTTGAAAATCTTTATAAAGAGTAGATAGGATCCAATGCCCAAAACTCTCTACCAGTTCATTCATACAGGGCATGAAGAAAAACAGAAGACCAGAGATCAGAAGATAAGAAAATTGATCAAGAGACTAACCTGGCATGAGAGTCACAACTGAATGCAGAAATTAGGTGATTTATTTTTTAAAAAGTCACTACACAAACTGAATCCTACTTTGTACTGAGATCCCAGGAAACTGCTTCCAGTCCTCTTTCAGCCCAGACAGGAGAGTGGAGAGTTCTTCTTTGAAGAAACTGGCCTAAGAGGAAAAACCTGTAAATATTAGTACTTACAGTTCCACTTAGAGGATGGCCTAGATTTCACAACAAATCACACAATTTGGAGTGCTCATTTCATCAGACACCTAGAATTTCCATTCAGCATGTAGAATTTCTATTCAGTAGTTTAGGACTTCATTCTTAAATATTAATAGGCAACAATTGGTTACCAGATGTGAGGAAAATCCTAACATGAAAAACAGACAAATAAGAAGAGTCACAAAGAAAAGGAACCCTAGGGAAGGACAAATAAACAAAACCAAAAATATCCTGTAATTAAAAATTCAATGAGATAAGTATTACATCCAAAATACAAGAAGTCTAAAAAAAAAAAAGAAAAAATCAACAAAGTGAAAACATTTTTAAATCTTTTTAAATTGTGAACTTCATATCAAAGGACACAATCAACAAACTGAAAAGCAATGGGAGAAAATATTTGCAAATCATATATCTAATAGAGAATTAACATCCAGAATATAAAAAGACCTCCTTACAACTCCACAACAAAAAGCAAACACCTGGGAGAACTGGCTTAAAGATGGCAGCATGAAAGGTGAGACACAAACTTTCTCCCAGAACCACATATACTATGAAAATATAGCAAATACAACTAATCCTGAAAGAGCAACAGGAAAGAAGGCTGTGACAGACTGCCTACATGTGGGGAAAAGAGGAGACCTCATAGAAAAGAATAAAGTACCAAAGCTGTGATCTGGAGGGACCCAAGCCCTTCCCCCACCCCATCTCATTGATGGGAGGAAGAGAAATGGAGTGGGGAGAGGGTGGAGGTCTAGGACTACTGAACACCCAGCCCTGGAGATCGGCTCTAGGACCACGCACCAACATTACATGGTGCTCTGGAGATTAGTGGGGTTGGAAAGCTAAGACAGGCGGAATACTCGGAGAGACTAAGATTTCAGCCACCTGTGGAGAACAGGAACCCACAACCAGCTGCTCTGGGCAAAAGAAAGGTGGGAACTCTGAGAGATTTCCCAACAGTGAGAGGGCTGCTGAAAGGGCAAGGATTGCACAGAGCTTGCTGCTCAGAAGTAAGGACAGGTGAAAAAAATTGTCCCAGAACACTCAGCCCAACAGGTTGGGAACTTTCTAGAGCTTCAGACACTCCATCCACCTGGTTGGCAACGCAGCTCCAAGGCCCTGCACCACAATTCGCAGACTGCTACTCCTTCCTACTCGCCAGCACTGGCTTGCAAACCTGCTGCCCCGACTATTGCACCAAGCCAGCCAGAGGGCGACCCCACCTACAACAGCTACAAGGGTGTAGCATAGAGAGTCCTTCCTGCACACTTGGCCCACTGGCCCTGGCAGTGGAGGCAGGTACTGCAGCCAGAAAGCAGGAAAGAGCTCTTTCCTCCTGGCAGGGACCATCACCACTCCCCTGCGAACCCCCCACCCCCCCATCACTCCAGGGGCTGAGCAACTCCAGAGAGTAGAGCTTCTGGGCACTAGAGGGCACCACCTACACCAAGTTATTTTTACAAATACGAAACATCAAAAGAACCTGGTACAAACCAAAATCCGACAAACACCAGAAAGAGGGCCAAGTGAAACTGAACTCACCAATCTTCCTGAAAAATATTTCCAAATAAAAATCATAAACATGCTCAGAGAGATGCAGAAAAATATTCAGGACCTCAGGGAGGACTTCAAAAAAGTGATAGAGACTTTGAAAAATACAGTATCTGAAATGAAACATACAATGGATGGATTTAAAAGCAGATTAGATGAGGTAAAGGAGATGGCAAATGATCTCTAGAAATTAAAGAATATTAAGAGAACTGTGTGACCAATTCAAACAGAACAATATTTGCATTATGTGGGTATCAGAAGAAGAAGAGAGAGAAAAAGGGATAGAAAGTGTCTTTGAGGAGATAAATGCTGAAAACTTCCCTAATACTGGGAAGGAGATAGTCTCTCAGGCTATGGAGGTGCACAGATCTCCCAACACAGGGACCCAAGGAAGACAACACCAAGACATATAGTAATTAAAACAGCAAAGATCAACGATAAGGACAGACTATTAAAAGCAGCCAGAGAGAGAAAAAAGATCACATACAAAGGAAAACCCATCAGGCTATCATCAGACTTCTCAACAGAAACCTTACATGCCAGAAGGGAGTGGCATGATATATTTAATGCAATGAAACAGAAAGGCCTTGAACCAAGAATACACTACCTGGCAAGATTATCATTTAAATTTGAAGGAGGGATTAAACAATTTCCACATAAGCACAAGTTGAGAGAATTTCCCTCCCACAAACCATCTCTATAGTGTATTTTGGTGGGACTGCTATAGATGGAAGTGTTCCTATGGTTCAATACCTGTCACCAGAGAAAATAAAACCACAGTAAAGAAAGTAGACCCATTAATTATGAAGCAAATACAAAACTACATAAGCTACCCCCAAAGTCAGTGAAGGGATAAACGAAGAGTACAGAATATGATATCTAATATATAAAGAATGGAGGAGGAAGAAAAAGGAGGAAAAAAAAGAACCTTTAGACTGTGTTTGTAATGGCATACTAAGTGAGTTAAGTTAGACTGTTACATAATAAGGAAGCTATCCTTGAACCTTTGGTAACCACCCATCTAAAGCCTGCAATGGCAATAAGTACATATCTATCGATAATCACTCTTAAGTGTAAATGGTCTGAATGCACCAATCAAAAGACATAGAGTCACTGAATGGATAAAAAAACAAGACCCATCTATACGCTGCCTACAAGAGACTCACTTCAAACCAAAAGACATAAACAGACTAAAAGTGAAGGGATGGAAAAAGATATTTCATGCAACTAAGAGGGAGAAAAAGCAGGAGTTGCAGTACTTGTATCAGAAAAAATAGACTTAAAAACAAAAAAAGTCACAAGAGACAAAGAAGGACATTACACAATAATGATGAGATCAGTCCAACAAGAGGATATAACCATTATAAATATCTATGTACCCAACATAGGAGCATATACATACATGAAACAAATACTAACAGAATTAAAGGGGGAAGTAGAATGCAATGCATTCATTTTAAGAGACTTCAACACACCACTCACTTCAAACAACAGGTCAACCAGACAGAAAATAAGTAAGGAGACAGAGGCACTGAACAACACATTAGAACACATGGACCTAACAGACAGCTATAGAATACTCCACTCAAAAGCAGCAGGATACACATTCTTCTCAGGTGCACATGGAACATTTTCAAGAATAGGTCATATACTAGGCCACAAAAAGAGCCTCAGTGAATTAAAAAAGGTTGAAATTGTACCAACCAGCTTCTCAGACCACAAAGGTATGAAACTAGAAATAAATTATGCAAAGAAAACAAAAAGGCCTACAAATACATGGAGGCTTAACAACATGCTCCTAAATAATCAATGGATTATTAAAACAGAGATCAAGCAATATATGGAGACAAATTAAAACAATAACTCAATACTGCAAAATCTGTGGGACACAGTAAAAGCTGTGCTAAGAGGGAAGTATATCGCAATACAGGCTTACTTCAGGAAAGAAAAACAATCCTATATGAATAGTATAAACTCACAATTAATGAAACTAGAAAAAGAAGAACAAATGAGGCCCAAAGTCAATAGAAGGAGGGACATAATAAAGATTAGAGCAGAAATAAATAAAATAGATAAGAATAAAACAATAGAAAGAATCAATGAAACCAGGAGCTGGTTCTTCAAGAAAATTAACAAAATAGATAATCCCCTAGCCAGACTTATGAAGAAAAAAAGAGAGTGTACACACATAAACAAAATCAAAAATGAGAAAGGAAAAATTACTATGAACACCACAGAAATACAAACAATTATTACAGAATACTATGGAAAATTCTATGCTAACATATTGGATAACCTAGAAGAAATGGACAACTTTCTAAAAAAATATAACCTTCCAATGCTGACCAAGGAAGAAACAGAAAATCTGAACAGAACAATTACCAGCAATGAAATTGAACTGGTAATCAAAAAACTACCTAAGAACAAAACCCCTATACCAGGTGGCTTCACTGCTGAATTTTGCCAAACATTTAGTGAAGACCTAGTACCCATCCTGCTTTAAGTTTTCCAGAAAGTAGAAGAGGAGGGAATATTTCCAAACTCATTCTATGAAGCCAGCATCACTCTAATACCAAAACCAGGCAAAGACACCACAAAAAAAGAAAATTGCAGACCAATATCCCTGATGAACATAGATACAAAAAGCTCAACAAAATATATGCAAACTGAATTCAAAAATACATAAAAAAGATCATCCAACATGATCAAGTAGGATTTATTCTGGGGATGCAAGGATGGTTCAACATTCAAAAATCCATCAACATCGTCCACTACATTAACAAAAAGAAGGACAAAAACCACATGATCATCTCCATAGATGCTGAAAAACCATTTGACAAAATTCAACATCCATTCATGATAAAAACTCTCAACAAAATGGGTATAGAGGGCAAGTACCTCAACATAATAAAGGCCATATATGACAACCCCACAGCTAACATCATACTTAACAGCGAGAAGCTGAAAGCTTTTCATCTACTTTTATCCAACATAGTACTGGAGGTCCTAGCCACAGCAATCAGACAACACAAAGAAATAAAAGGCATCCAGATTGGTAAAAAGAAGTTAAAGTGTCACTGTTTGCAGATGACATGATATTGTACATAAAATAACCCAAAGAATCTACACCAAAACTACTAGAACTAATAGCTGAATTCAGCAAAGTTGCAGGATACAAAATCAATACACAGAAATCTGTTGCATTCCTATATATTAACGATGAACTAGCAGAAAGAGAAATCAGGAAAACAATTCCATTCACAATTGCATCAAAAAGAATAAAATGCCTAGGAATAAACCTAACTAAGGAAGTGAAAGACCTATACCCTATGCCCACTGACCCCTATTTGCTTCTCAGCTTTTCCATTACTAATTCTTACATTAAAGTTCTATTGTGAGAATTTTGTTTCTGCCTAGCATTCCTGAAAGGTACGGTCCCACCCCAAGTACAGAAAAAGATGTACCATAAATTCAGAACTTTTCTTTAGCCCATCAGAGAGCTGAGATCATAGGGCAATCACTAAAAGCCAAGGGAAGACAGGAGCCTCCAAGGAGGTAGAAGCACTGTCCTACCTGCAGCAGAGTATGGGAGGAAGACACACTGAGCAAGAACAAGAATGCAGCTAAAATCCTTAACAAGTTGCTAAAGATCCTGAGTGGACTGTGTAGATATCACAGAACCCTTGGGGGCTTCAGATGCAAGCAAAGTTCATGTCCCCTGGTATTCCTCCACAGACTTCCAGAGAGTGCTCATGAGAAAGATTTGGGCAAGGTGGGACATCAGAGAGGGCCTCAGTGGACCGGGAAAGGGAAATTAAAACTACACTGAGATTCACTGTATTCCCATTAGAATAAATTAAAAATACTGATAATACCAAATGTTGGAAAGAATGTGGAAGAACTAAAATTCCATTCATAGCTAGTGGGAATGCATACTGTACCATCACGTTAGAAAACAGGGTGACAATCTCCCATGAGGTTAAACCTACCCTTACCATAAGATCAGCAATTCCACCACTAGGTATTTACCCAATTCTTTGTTCACACAAAGAATTGTACAAGAATTTTCACAAAAGCTCTATTCATACTAGCTGAAAACTGGAAACAATGTCAATGTCTATCAGTAGGTGAAAGGACAAACAACTTGATCTATCCTGCCTCTGAGCAATCATGTTTTAATTAAAACCATAGTTTATGATATATTTTAATACCTTGTCTGGCAAGTCTTCATTCTTTACTACCTTTTCAGAATTTTCTGCTGAATTCTTGCATACTCTTCTTCCACATCAGCTTTAGGATACAGGCACACTTCATTTTATTGTGCTTTACTTTATTGTGCTTTGCACATAGTATGTTTTTTACAAATTGAAGATTTCTAGCAACCCTGCACTGAGCAGGTCTATCTGCACCGTTTTTCCAACAGCATTTGTCACTTCATGTCTCTGTGTCACATTTTGGTAATTCTCACAATATTTCAAACTTTTCCACTATTAGTATATTTATTATGGTGATTTGTGATCAGCAGTTACAACTCACTGAAAACTCAGAATGATAATTAGCATTTTTTAGCAATGAAGTGTTTTTAATTGAACAATTACATTGTTTTTTAGATATAATGCCATTGCACACTTAATAGAACACAATAAAGTGTAAACATAACTTTCGTATGTACAGGAAACAAAAAATTCATCTGACTCGCTTTATTGCAGTAGTCACTTTGCTGCAGAGGTCTAGAACCAAACCTACAATCTCCAAGATACACCTGTATTCTTTTCAACCCGCCCACCAAACTTCTGTAAGTCTTAGGGTAAGGAAAATTAATTTCATACAGGACTGAATCTGCCTATCCAAGGATAAGACATCATCTTCACTTACTCAGTTGTACCCCAAGAAATGGAATTGCTCTTATTGGTTTATCTGCTAAGTTATACCAAAATCTCACTGTCAATATCCTACCTAGGATACTAACTTTTCTACTAACAGGGTGGCATTCAAAAGTTTGCAGCCATGGAGATGAAGAAATTTACTGTAACCATAAGAGTTCAAGTGCTCAGAGCCAGTTCCTCACAGATACGATCAGAACTAGAAAGGATTTTGTTACCTTAACTGAATTCAGTTTAACTTAATTCAGTAATAATATATTGTGCACCTGCAATGTGCCAGACAAGGTGCTAATTTCTGTGAGGAGTCAAAGACGAGCAAGCTATGGGCCCTGTAATCAAAGATCTTATGCTTTGTGATGGTGGCAACCATATAAACCAAAGAGCCTTGTGGAAGGCAAAGTGTCCTAAGGGTGCAGGGATTATGTATGTGGGCACAGAGGGGACTTCGTATTTAGGTAAGAAAAAAGAAAAACAATCAAGTCAAAACTTTAATGTTCTGCATAAAAATATTGAGTCAACCTCTTATATCTTCTTTCTAATAAACCCTGAAGATGAAGCCTAGAAATTTGCTGAATATGGTACTTTGGCGACTGAGTCCAGTTTTCTTCACTTCTCTTCCAAATGCAAAGTTTAGAACATCCTGAGCTTGTATTTCATTTTGCAATCATATTCCTCACATTACCTGCTTAGGTGGTAATTTTTTTTTCAGCTAAAAATAGAACTTGCCCAAGGGATTTAACAGAGAAATTAGTGCAGGAGTAAATGGTGGGGCAACTTTCCATTCAACATTTTATTGTTAATTATAAATTTGCTGCATAATTTCAGTTCCTAAGGAAGCTTAAATTTTGTTCTAATTATAAGAGACAAGCAGTGTGTATGAGAGGCAGCTGCTCCAAAGAGAATTTTTGCTAACAATCATTTCAAAATTACACACACAAATGCATTCCGCTTTGTTTCTTCTCATTTTTCTTCTCATTTCAACTTTGGTATGTGCGGATTTGTAATTTCTTTACATATAATGTAAACAAATTGTTTGGTTAATCTCTCAAGATTGTGTTATACAATGTCACTTCATTTTCTTAATTATATGAGTAGTTGTGCAGGATAACCCATATAAAATCATTTTTTTTAACGTAGGGATGGAAGGAAAGAGGGTGGGAGGGAGTAAAGGCGGGATAGAGGGATTAAGGGAGAGAAAGAAGGGAAAAGATTGGGAAAAGCAAACAGGGAAAGGATAAAAAAGATGAATGAAAAAGTTCACAGAGATGGCAGAGTACTGGAAGATTAAAGAATGAAGAAATAAATATGACTCCATGGCTGTCTCTGCATTATCATAACACATTCTGGCCTCACAGTGAAGTGTAAACTGAAATGTTAGAGCTTGGAGTTAGATTGTGCCAGGATCGTTCCTAATTTCCTGTCCCCTCCTAACTATGAAGCTGCAGATTAATTATTTTCTAAGTCTTAGATCCCATCTACTAAATGAGGTTAATAATGATACCTATGTAAGTTTGACAACAGAGAGAGGAAAATAAGAGCTGCAGTGTGAAACCATATCACACCCATCAGATAAGCAAACATGTTCGTATCTCATAATAACTAGTGTTGTTGAGAAGTTCAGGAAATAAAATTCTCATGCACAGTTGATGAGAATATAAAGTGGAATGCAACTTAACAAAAGAAAAAGTTAAAAATTCCTCTCCTAGGTATATCCTCTAGAAAAACTCTTGGACATGTGATCAAAGGGACACACACAAGACTGTTTACCACTTTATTATTTGTAATTGCTCCAAATGGAAATTTGAATGTCCTTCAACAGAAAAATGGATAAATCATAGCATATTCATATAGTAGTGAAAAGGACTGACTTCAAGTCACATATATCAATGTAGATGACTCTCCTGTACATATAAGTAGAGTTTAAAAAAAAAGGAATCAAATTTCAGGTTTCAGAATGTCAAGGCAGAAATCACAATAGAACTACAAGAGGGTTGGATTTTACCCAGAAAGCCTAAACTCGAAGCTGGATCCTAATAACTAATGTGTTGAGGCATTTAAAAATCACTGATCAGTGATCTGAGGCAAAGGAAGTGAGCCTTGAAGTAGTGGAATACAGAGGGCATTTTCTCTTCTTGCCTGGCCAGCATTCCTACCATTTTATTTGTTAACCACACATTTTGTTCCTGTCTATCATAATCCTCCTTAAACCTCCATCCCTAACCAGTAGTTGGGCATAGAATCCAATCTAGGTAAATCTGGTACCTTCTCTCTCCTAGGAATTTAAATCTTGGGTGGACTTACGAAAGGATGAAAAGTGATGTCAGTATCCCCAAAGAGTCAGTGACAAACCTGGATCCATCCCCTCCTTCATGAAAAGGGTAGCAACTTAAGTCACCAGAATTAACACTTACTCTGCATCTGGATTTGCCATCCCTTCCAGTTATGCTTCTGCCAGCAAAACCATTCATGCTCTTACTGAATGGCTTAGACAGCACTATGATATCCTCGAATATGTTGCTTCTGGTCAAGGAGCTCCACTGACAAGGGAGGAGAGGCAATGGGTCATGTTGATGATGGTTAATTTACATTACAGAGTAAAAATTGCAGAACACAGATGTAGAGTCATGCAGAGCAAGATAGAGCTGGATCTGGTAACCAGTGAGATTTGGCCTACATTTAGGTATATGAAGAAAGAGTTACACTTGTCTTGCCAATGGGTTCAGCCCCGGGCAAGTTCACTATGGATTCAGAATGACCAAAGAAATTGACAGCAAAATGTTCTTGGGGTGAAAGGGTTATACCCAACTTTATTTCCAGGTGGCAGGTCAGTCACTAAAATCCCATTCACTCAGAGCGAGTCTGTATGCAGCAAGCCGGTCTCTGCCTCTGGGCCCTTCTGCACAGTCATCCCTCACAGCCGTCCTCTGGGCCTCTGTCCTCGGTGCTGTCACCACTCCAGCCTCTGCTCTGCTCTCCTGCAGCCTTGCAGCCATACCACCGTGTTGCACCCAGAGCACTGGGCGGAGCTCTTTATATAGAGTCAACAGCCATGTATTGCCCACAGATGCGCAGTGAGCTAGTCAACCACGGCCAGGTAAGAATCCTGGCCACAGGAACTCTCATTTTATCCACACTCTATATCAAGAGGAAGTTTTTCCTTTTCTTTCCTTCTTTTTTTCAGAAGTAATATGGAAGTAAGGTATACTTTGACACTGGGCGGCCAAAACAGTGGACCATAGTGGGAATGTGTCAGTCTTTTGGCTGCTGAATATTATGTCTCTCCGGAGGAGTCTCAGTACGAAGCACGTAACTGAGGGCTTGTGACCTATGAAAAGGCATTGGATACAGAAACTGAAATTTTGAATTTGAAGCTAGAGATAAGAAGAAATGGGGCAGTGGCTAAGTTTTTCTAGTGGCAATAACAATCACATGCTCTAATATTCAGTTGAAAGAGACACTACAATAATTCTGTAATGGACCCTACTGTAAGGTCTTCAAATTATCTATGATTGATACATATTACTTCCCCAAACTAGGTATAACTACATCTTTAAAAGAAAAACACTTGATTAAATAATAGTATTGAGCAATGTGAGGCCCATTTTCCTGATAAATTGGGGCAAGTCATGCTTTTTGTGTTGCACCCACCCCTGAGGAAGCCTTAGACAAACAAATATATAAGCTGGGTCCAGAGGCTGAGCGGTCGGGGACATTCACAGACCCGGCTATAGCTTAGCTCCACTGAATTTCATCCCTCACTTCTGCTCCTAAATAACCAGTTATGCCATCTTTATGTAGCTCTCTATTTTTATTGTGCATGTAATCTGCTGCATGGAACATTCTTGGGGAAACTTTCATAGCCATGTTCTATGCCTTCTTTAGCACCATGGCTTCTCAGGAGCAGTCAGTGGGGAGACAGTGATGGCCCAGAATGGAATCAAAGGCTCACCATTTATCTTAGGAAGAAACATTGTCTCCCACCTCAACCCATCCCTTGTGTTCTTATTTGGCTGAGGCTCAGGGTGAAGGTGTAAGGTGTACATTATGACATAATAAAAAGCAAAATTTTTACATTTTGATTCAGCAACTTTGACTCTATGCTTCCCAAAAGCTGTATTATGTGGTGTCATCAAAATGTCTCCTGTGTCAAACTAGCCAAATCAAAACCACAGTTCAAAACAGCTGCTTCACTTCGCTGTCTGTGGAGCTACAGCGGCTGCATAAGGTTGAAGGTAGCACAAGGATGAAGGCAGCACACCTATCAGCAACAGCTCCCTGAATCTGCTCTCTGCAGACTGCGCTCGGCCCCTTGATGATGAGTATTTGAATTACCCTCCAGGGTGGGCATTCTCTTTCCCTTTCTCAGGGTCACCTGTGGGAAGATGACACTACTGTCTGGCAGCCCACAGTAGGGAGGTGACTTACTGAAAACAGAGGCATAGTGGGGTGGAAACTGGGGGCCCTCACTTTGAACTATTTACTCCAATACAAGAGAAGAGACCTCATTCATGGGCTTGGGATCATGGCAGGGCAGGTGTTTGGGAGACTGTCTGAGTACACACATACTTCCTAAATGTCCCCCTGCTCTCCCTCCTCCCCAGCCCTCTTCCTTTCCTCCTCTGCTGTCCCTGTTCCACCATCACCACCCAGCTTCTCCCCAGGGGATCTGCCAAAACATCCCATAGAAACACTCAAGTCTTAATCACTACTATTTCTTTCCAAGCCTTACAGTTTCCACACCCTCAGGTGTTTAAAGCCAGATGGTTTCTACTGTCTCCATTTCCACTGCTCACTGAAGGGAAGGTGGGTTCTGTTGGCTCTGGGCTGGGGGAGGGCACACTGAGAGATGGAAGGTGTGGGGAAGTTGGGGTTCCTATGGCCAGGATCCTCACTGAACTTAAAGCACCTGATGATGTAACTGGCCTGTTGCTAGGCTACTGCTTCCACACCTTTAGGCAATAAGCTATTATTGCGCTATGTAGAGAGCTCGGCCCAGTACTCTGGGCGGAGGCAGAGATGCTAGTGCTCGACCTACCACCGGGAGAACAAGCCGGGTAATAAACCCTTTTGCCCCAAGAACGTTCTACTATCATTTCTTTGTTCACACTGAATCCATAGTGAATTTGCCTGGGGTTGAAACCCATTGTCAAGACCGAAGGAATCTTCTACTCTGGGCTCTCCCTAGCACGTTCTCTCTCAAAGGATCTAAAACATTAAACACATTTTATCACCATAAGGGTTGTTTCACTTTCAAACCCACATGACAATTTCGTAGCATTAACTTTAATGTTATCTTACACTAAAAAATATAGCCTTATTGTGTTGAGAATATTTGATCCTTGTTACATGACAAAGCATCCTATATTAACTGACAATAAATTTTGCCACGCCCAAGCTGTCTCTCATTTCTTGATTTCCCTCCTAATTTTGGGAGGTAGAGCCTGGGGTTAATTTGCCCCGCTGCACACATTACAGCACTCTGAGTGGCCATGACTTTTAGCTGAGCCATTATAAATGTCACATCTGGTAAAACAGTAAAAGATGCTACTGGGAAGCCTCCATGTGAACAGAACATCCATAATTTTATCACGGATTTTCTCTTAAGAAACCACTTGAATGGGTTCTGTCTCACCTTCAGTGTATTTGCATTTGCCAATAAGGAGTTGGTTTTCTCTGCCATTTTATATGACATCCTAAGTGCCCTATTTTTCTGTCACCAAATAAATCTCTATATTTTGAATTCAACAATTCTGGCATTGTAGTCTTTCTGCCCATACAACAACAGTGTGCCTTAAATTCCAGGTCAGGGAACTATGGCGGGCAGCTGCTGACAATACTGTTGTAACAGAGAGAAAAAGCTTGGCATCTCTGCCCCATATTTGTTTCCTTTGCTGCCTTAACCTTTGGGCCAAAAGGGAAAAAAGGAAAAGGGCTCCTGCTCAGCCCTGCAGCCCTGTACATAGGCTTATTAATCATCAAAAGGAATTTGCTTACAGTTTGAGATTTCTGCAAATAGCTCCTTACCCAAAGCCTGTCTCCCCCAAGGAGATAGGGAAACGTGTATGAAAACAATGACGGCCCCGTCAAAAAGTTTTAGGAACATCATGACCCAGGCGAGGGTCAACGAGCCAACCACACGGAGTCTCTCTGCTGTCCTCACACCCTTGCTGGTGCCCAGATGCCTGCGGCCTTCAGTCACCTGCTAACCTTCACCTGCCCTCTGCTCCCCCTTTCCCGAGCATGAAAGAAGCTTGCCATCAACCCTGAGTTAAGATGGTGTTTAGAACGTTAGTCTGCCATCTTCTCAGTCTGCTGGCTTTCTGAATAAAATCGCTTTCATTGACTCAACACCTTGTCTCTTGTACTGGCCTGTGATGCAGCGAGTGGTGTGAGCTTGGACTCGGGAACACTGTCATCACATTTTTCACAGGAAACCAATTTTGAACAAGAGCATCACATTGGTCAAGTGGTGCCATAGTCAAGACATATAGAAATGAATAGAAAGGCTGAGATTTTTAGAGTGGATTCAGTGTGTCATTTTGGTGGCAGCTATTACTCTAAGGGTTTATCATGCTGCTCTAAAAGCTCCCCTATAACCTGATTACCTAATGAGTATATGGTGTTTTACATATCAAAATACAATTTAATGGTTTCTGTTAGTTTAAAGTAGTAAAGGTCTGTCTAGTGGGAGTTTTGAGACAGCAATATAAGTTATCAATACCCCACCTTTGATTCTAACTGTGAAATGGAAATCTGGTGATGCTGATGAGATGCACACCTGTGGAAGACAAGTCTTAGCCCTAAACCAAGCAGGTGCACCTGAGATCTTCTTAAGGCTTCTGCTTAGACTTCAGAGATAAGCAAGAGAAGTTCATGAGTCTTTTCATAGATTTCTACTTTGATTACTTCAAACTAGACTAAGCCTAAAACTATAAATCACAAAAGAATGGGCTGACTGACCCAAAACAATCTTATTTATCCCCCAAATACTATTTTAAATACATACAGTATTCAGTTTCCAGGGTAGAGATTGTATCAAATAATTTACCAGTAGTCCATGGGAATAACCCAGCTAGTTGTTTCAGACTTTCCAAATCCAATATAACTGAAATTAAATTTGTTAGAGTCCAGATTTTTAAAAAAAATAAACTTTATATTTAGAATACTTTTAGATTTACAGAAAAATTGAGAAGGTATTACCAGGAGTTCAAATATACCTGGGCACCTAGTTCTCCTATTATTGTTACATTAGTATGATACATTTGTCATAATTAATGAGCAAATACTGATAACATTATTATTAAAGTCCATGGCTTATTCAGATTTCCTTAGCTTTTACCTAATATCCTTTTTCTGTTCCAGGATCCCATCCAAGACACCACATTACTTCAGTTGGCATGTCTCCTTAGGCCCCCTTGGCTGTGAAAGATTCTCAGTCTTTCCTTGTTTTTGATGAACTGGACAGTTCTGAGGAGTAGTGATCGAATATATTGTAGGATGCCCCTTTATTTGTCCAATGTTTTTCTCACAAACGGGCTTTTGGGGAGGAAGATCCCAGAGGTAAAGTGCCATTCTCATCACTTCGTAGTGATGTACACACTGTTGGCCTGATGTGTGACCACTGGGGCTGCTCTGACCTCCTGGCTGCAGCAGTGTTTGTCAGGTTTTCCTGCTGTGAAGTCTCTCTTTCCCCCCTACACTTTCCACACTTTGGGAGAAAGCCACTTCTTTGGAAGGAAGTCAGCCCACATTTGAGAAGCAGGGAGTTATATTCCCCCTCCTTTAGGGCAAAGTACCTACATTAATTATTTGGAATCTTTGGCATGGGAGATACTTAATTGCTCAGTTCCTGTATACATGTATAGTAGCATTCGGAATTGCTAACCTGTACCCCCTTGACACACAACTTTATCACCTAGAGTATAGTGCTTTACACGCAGTTCCTTCTGCCTTTAGTCTTACAGACTCCTCTCAGTGCCAGCCTACCCACTTGAGTGAGATTGTTTAAGACTTTTGTAATACATTTAGATTCTCTTGTCACAGTCTGCACGCCAAGCATGGATCCCCGACCTTCTAAATTATTTTTTTTTAATTCTCATACATTAAGGTTCATTCTTTGTCCCATTTAATTCTACGGGTTTTGACAGATGCATAATATCATATATACACCATTACAGCATCTTACAAAATAGTTTCACCACCTTAAAATCTCCTGAACTTCCCCTACTCACCTCTCGAATCCCTGGCAATCACTGCTCTGTTTACTATTTGTTTTGCCTTTCCAAAATGTCACATAGTTGGGATCACACAATATGTAGCCTTTTCAGACTGGCTTCTTTCATTTGGCAATGTGCACTTGTTTCCTCTATGTCTTTTAATGACTTAATAGCTCATTTGTTTCATCACTTAATTATATCCACTGTGTGAATACACTAAATTTGTTTATCCATTCACCTATTGAAGGATATCTTAGCTGGGCACAGCCTTTGGAGATTATGAATAAAGCTGTTAAAAACATTCATGTGCAGGGTTCTGTGCACACATAAGTTTTTGGCACATTTGTGAAAATACCTAAAAGTGAGATTTCTGTATCATATGGTAAGACTATGTTTAACTTTGTAAGAAACTGCAAACTGTCTTCCAAAGTGGCTGTATCATTTTGCATTCCAACAGCAATAAATGGGAGTTCCAATAACAGACTTTTTTTTTAACTACAAGAACAAGCAAGCTTTCAATTATACAGGATTTCATTGTTATAGAACAGTTCCCCCGTCATGGGGATTAGGCAGACATTCTGCTTCCATGGTTCATGCCTTCTTAGAGGTGAACCATGAACTTCTATAATTGTGTGGAGATAGCACTTATGTTTGAGGGAACAGAAAAAGCATAATTCTTTTCCTACCTTGCACAACAAACAAAATCTGGCTATAGAAGCATGCACTGACTAGCTTCTAAATATGAAAGGCTACTGGGAGAATTGAGCAAATAAATCTATACCTAATCCTATGCATACTGACATTTCATCAAGGAGAGAAAGGATGCATCATTAACACACCATTTTAAATAAAAGAAATTTTAGGAATTATTGTCTCCAGGAGACCAAATGCAAGACAAGCAGAGAAGGATGTTCCAATTATGGGTCCTTTACCTGAGCCTTGGGGTCAAAATTTGCCTTTGCTACATAGTAGCCATGTGCCACTAGGTAAGTTTCTTATAATCTCACTGGGCCCTGATTTTCCAACTGTAAGTGGGAATGACAGTAACACTCTTCTCCTAGAGTAGCTGGAATCAAGCAATAGATAATGCCCAGCCCTTCTCCTCAATTCAGGGCAACTCTGCTGCAATTGCATCTTATTTCAACTTCTCCCTCTACTCAATCCTGCCTCCCTCACTCCATTACAAATGTTATTCCTGAGGGCTCTTCCTAATAAACTTCCTGCACAATTGAGGCAAGTATTAGTCAGACACAGGCAGATAGAACTCAAGTTCCTGGACATAGGCAGATAGAGCTCAAGGTCCGAGTAAGGCACAGGCAGAAGAGAACTAGGGTCAAGGCTTCGCAGTAAACAAGAAGCCTCGTCCTGGATATCTGGGAAAATCAGCCTGAGAAAAAAGGGAGTTTTTCTTTTCTTTGATCCTAGCTCAGCCATAGCAACAGGCCCTAGCAACAACTCCCAGCCACCTGTGTGATTTCCTTCATTTTTGTGCTTATAAACCCTGGATATTGCAGCTCTGACACCATCCTCCCTTGAAGCCCCTCCGGATTAGAGGGAATCTTTCTCTTTCCTTGGCACTCTTCATTAAAAACTTTGCTGATTGCTGCATACTCTTGTCTGCTGGCTTCATTCTTTGTCACCTCCGAGACACAACCCTGGAAAAACAGCCTCTCAACCAGTAACACAACCTCCGTCTAGGGAAATCTGACCTAAGACAGCATGACCATCCTAACCACTGTTATTATGGACATTGTTTATTCCAAGGCCCCAGGTCCATGACTGAATGTGCACCCCAGCAATACATCCCTTAGTCCTTCATTTGAAGGGTCATTTCTCCCCTGTGGAAAGAGTGCTTCTCACTCTTGCCAAAGTGGTAACGCACCTGAATTGCTCAAGCTTGTCTTAGATATCAGTCATCTCCTCAATGTAGCTAGTAATGGTAGAGGATGATGGGCAAGGATGGGCAAAGAAAAAAAGGGAAGAAACTTTCAGCTGATGCAAGTTCCCTAGTGTAGCCAAGGCTCAATCAATAGAATAGAATAAAAAGTGAGATTTGAAGGAAGTTTAATGGCAGAAATCAATTTATTAGAAACAAACCCCTTACCTGGAAGATAATTATACAAATGGAGATTTAATAATGAGCTCTAAAGATTTTCAGATTTTCAGAGCTGTGTTCATTTGTACACAGCCAAAGGCCCATAAAAGAACCCTAGAGTATAGGATCCACATCTTAGAACGGCAATAACCTGGAACAAGAAATAAAATGATACCTAACGGAGTTGGGGCTTCAACCAGAAAACACAGAGAAGAAATTTTGTGATTAACTGTCAAAGTTCAGTGATTCCCTTGTTGAGAAAAGTCAGCTGGTTCCATCTAGCAATTTACAGAATATACAGATAGTGTGTATATATGAATATGCTGAATAGGTTATGTCTCCTTCAAAAGCATTCACCTATGTCTAGTAAACTTACCCATGACCATCCTGTTTTGTGCATCTCCCCAAAAACTACATGTATTCACTCTTCCTGCCAACTCAAAATGTGGGTCCTTAATAACAATAATAAAAGGGGCCACAACAGTGGCAGTCAACCTGTCAAGAAATTTTTCTGTTTAAAACTGAGATGTCAGCTTCTCCTTTCTGTAGACAGCTTTAGTTGTCTGATGACTACAGTTTTCAGAAATACCCTTAACAGCTTTCTGGAATAATAGCTCTGAGGGTGTGAACAGTAGGCACTGGGAAAAGTTGTCCAACAAACTAAGCACATTTGTAGACCTCTAAGAGTATCCCACTTGAAATGAATCAATTTCAGATTTATAAAGCATGCTCTCATTTCAAATTTCTATCTCATAGCTCATTACAAAAGACACTTATGTTTAAACTACTTATGAACAAAATAAATGAATGAAATGTAGAGACAGATAAGAGATTCAATTAACCCAGTTCTGCTATCCATGAGTTCACCAAGACATGAGAACTATCCCCTCTCAGCTAAAATATGTGTTGAAAGCTAGCTCATAAATTCTGTCTTCCCTACTAATGAACCAAACCTGCTTTTGCCAAGTTCAAGTCCCTCTGTAGAGACCAAGAAGAGGGCATGACTAAGGGAAATCAGAGGTGCAACAAGTTTGTGCACTGGACTCCTGGGGCCCTAGCAGAGGTCATCAGTGTCCCATGACCTTGAATGCCGGTGTGGTTAGTGACACAACCAGATGGGAGATGCAATGCTGAACTCATGACCATCTAGAGGCACAGAAAGGACACCAGACACCTTAGGTGGAAACAAAACTGTTACCTAACACGGCCCAAAGTTAAGAGGGAAGGTGATGAAGACAGTGGCACACAATATTTGACATCCAACAGGCAAAAGCCAACCAATAGAAAGAATATTAAAAACTTGTTTGTAACTTTAAAAGAAAAACAGCTAAAATCTTCTGTAATGCCTCTTTCACTGATTTTAGAACAATTAACACTCACACCTAATGAGTCCTCTCAGCTTGAGGTTTCTCATAATGGAGATTTCCCAGGAATGCTGTTCATGATTCATATAAGAGATTCTTAAAAAGTATTTTTTAAAAGGAAAGAAACATATATAAATCAAATCAGGTCATTTCAGTCCACAGCCTGGAGGTGAAATATGGGCTGCCTGGAGTTATCATGAGTGTTTTTAGCCCTTGCATGCCCTTAGGACTGGGATGGAAAACGTCTTGAGCCACATGCCTCACTTGGCAGTAGCCGCTGGGAGCTCAGAGGCCCAGAACCAGCCCTATGAGGTGAATGCTGTGATCGATTTATGTCTTGCGTGGACAGAGAAGCATAACAAATACTTGACAGCAAGCTTGCCCTAAAAGGTCCTGCTGGAAAGGACCACCCTAGAACTCATAACTGCTCCATGTTGCCAATCTGCCAGTAGAGCTTTCTTCTTTACTGAGCTAAAGAAGACTCACACGGAGAGAGTTCTTAAATATCTTGAAAATGAAGTCATTCACTTGAACTGGAGAGATAACACATTCTCCCCTCACCCTCTGTTGACCCATTATTTCTGTTATGGAGAAAAATAGAAACATCAAAAGCTCAGAGGGCCCAGGCACAAACACTCAGGACACAGTGCCCTCCCGGGCTTCAGCACCACGGCATAAACACAATGCAAATTCTTCTTCAGGGAATAATTTGCCTCTTTGCAGATAAATTTCAGTACAACTGGACCTTTTGAATTACTGTCTTATTCCATCCTATTTCTTGGAGTGTAATTCTGACCAGATATGTTAGGATTCGGATGAATGTGAACTGGATTAAGAGATGGGCTACCAAGTGGCAGCCATCTGTCATGGGCATTAAAAGAGTTCTGGAGTAAATCAGAAATCAGGTTTCTAGAGTCGATCCCTTACATAGTTGGTGAAATGTAACTTGGCCCCATTTCCTCTGAAGTAGAGTAGCCTTGCGTGAGGGAAGAAATACTCCTTGTTATTGCCAACACACATCCCTTAACTATTTTTGTGACACACAAAAGAAATATGGCCCAACGTGTAAATGACTGAAACTAGTCATTTAACAAAAGCCTAGAAATTAATGAGATTACATAGCTAAGTAACTCACAGCATAGTGCATTTACTGAGAAAAAGAAACTTTGAGTTCTGTAATGCACCTCCCAAGGGCTTGTCTGATTTCTTGTTTTCCTAAGAAAACAGAATACAGGACAAGTGGGAAAAAATAGCTTTTAAACATAACACAAGACTCTCATCAAATCCTCTGTTACTTCTTAGAGAATCAATTACAAGGCTCAGTTGGAAAAACTGGAAAATGAAAGGTAAATTCAAACAAGTAAGACATTTTCTAAATAGTGTTCGTCCAAACATTGAAAATATATACTATTATTAATAGAAAACCAGTTTCTCTCTACCCCCACAAAACAAATATTTAAGAAATATTTAAATGCTATTGGCTTGAAGAGGGCCCTGAAGTATCAGGACCTAGGATATACACACACCTCACTCTGGATGGCTCCTGGGTTACGTGCTTACACATTCTCTCTCAGCTTTCATCCATGAATGGTCAATGCTACAAGTACAATCTCAGGAGCCAAATCACTGGGCTCTGCCACTTTCTACTTATATGACCTTGGCTAAGTTTCCTAACCTCTATGTGCCGTAGTCTCCTCATCTGCAAAAGCTGATAGTCATAGTACTACCTCGTATGGGTACTGTGATGACTCAGTGCTCTACAACATGTGAAGTGCTTAGAATTCCTTGGAAGCAGTAATCACTCAATAAATTATAATGTTCTTATTATCATAACTTTGGTGATGATGCGCAGATCTAATTCAAGTTTGTTTTATTTAGGTTTTTCTATTTAAGAGTTGCTTTACTGAGGTATAATTGACATACAACAAACTATAAATATTTAAAGTGTACGATTTGAGTAGTTTTGACATGTGTACACACTCCAGAACCATCACCACAAGAGAGACAGTGAATATATTCATCACCCTAAGCGTTGTCTGTGTCCCTTTGTAATCTGTCTCCTGCACCCAAACTCTTCTACCATATACCCACCAACACCAGGCCAACCACTATTCTGCCTTCTGTCACTATAGATTAATTTTCATTTTTCTAAAATTTCATATAAATGCAATCATATTGCATGTCCTCTTGTTTGTCTTGTTTATCTCACTCAGCATTACTAATTTGGGATTAATCCTTGTTCCCACATGATTCACTAGTTATTTCTTTTTCACTTCTGAGTAGTATTTCTTTGCATGGATTATCTCACAATTTGTTCATGCATTCACCTGTTGAGGATTTGGGTTGTTTCTAGTTTTCAACTATTACAAATAAAACTGTTATGAACATTTGTATTCAAGTCACTGTATGGACAAATGCTTTCATTTCACTTGGGTAAATATCTAGAGAGGAATAGCTGGATCACATGGTGGGAATATGTTTAACTTTTTCAGAAGCTGCCAAACTGTTTTCCAAAGTGGTTGCGCCATTTTACATTCTCACCAGCAGGGTGGGAGAGTTCCAGTTCTTCACATCCTCTCCAACACTTGGTAGGTAGGGTCAGTCTTTTTAATTTTAGCCATTCTACAAGATGTATAGCTATATCTCACGGGATTTAATTTCCATTCCCCTAATGATGTTGAGCGTATTTTCATGTGTTTATTTGCCATCTGTACATCTGCCTTGGTGAAGTATCTGTTCAAATCTCCTGCTCAATTTTTAAATTGGAAAGTTGCTTCTCCAATCAATATTAAGTTCTTTGTATATTCTAGATACAAGTCCCTTACCAGTTACTGGTATAATTCATTTTATTGTGCTTTACAGATATTGCATGTCTTACAAGTTGAAGGTTTGTGGCAACCCTGTGTTGAGCAAGTCTATCACACCATTTTTCCAACGGCATTTGTCACTTTATGTATCTGTGTCACATTTTAGTAGTTCTCATGATATTTCTAACTTTTTAATTATTATTGTATTTGCTATGGTGATCTGTGATCAGTGACCTTTGATGTTACTATTGTGATTGTTTGGGGGTTCTGCTGACCATGCCCTTATAAAAAGGAAAACTTAATAAATAAATGTTGTGTGTGTTCTGACTGTTTCACCAACTGGCCATTTCCCCCATCTTCCTACGCCTCCTCAGCCCTCCCTAATCCCTGAGACACAACAATATTGAAATTAGAACTATCAATAACTCTACAATGGCTGCTCAGGGTTCAAGTGAGAGGAAATGTCATACATCTTTCACTTTAAATCAAAAGCCACAAGTGATTAAGCTTAGTGAGAGAGACATGTTGAAAGCTGAGATAGGCCAAAAGCTAGGCTTCTTGCACCAAACGGTGAGCCATGTTGTAAAAGCAAAAGAAAAGTTCTCGAAGGAAATTAAAAGTGATACTTCAGTGAACAGACAAAATGATAAGAAAGCAAAACAGCCTTGTTGCTGGTATGGAGAAAGTGTTAGAGGTCTGGAGAGATCAAACCAGCGACAACATCCCCTTAGGCCAAAGCCCAAACCTGAGCAAAGCCCTAACTCTCTTCAGTTCTATGAAGGCTCATAGGTGAGGAAGCTGCAGGAGAAAAGTCTGAAGGTAGCAGAGGTTGGTTCACAAGGTTTAAGGAAAGAAGTCATTTCAATAACATAAAAATACAAGGTAGAGCAGCAAGTACAGATCTAGAAGCTGTAGCAAGTTAACCAGAAGATTTAGCTAAGATGATTCATGAAGGCAGCTACACTTAACAATAGATTTTCCATGTAGACAGAACAGCTTTATACTGGAAGAGGATGCCATTAGGAATTTCACACACTCCTAGAGAGATGTCAATGCGCAGCTTCAAAGCTTCAAACGATAGGCTGACTCTCTTGCTAGGGGCTAAGGCAGCTGGTGACTTTAAGTTAAAGCCGATGCTCATTTACCATTCTGAAAATCCTAGGGCCCCTAATATGATGCTAAATCTTCTGCTTATGCTCTATAAATAGAACAACAAAGCCCGGATGACAGCACATGTGTTTACAATATAGTTTACTAAATATTTTAAGCCTGCAGTTGAGATGTACTGCTCAGAAAAAAATATTCCTCTCAAAATATGACTGTTTACTGACAAAGCACCTGTTCACTAAAGAGCTCTGACGATGTCCAGTGAGATGAATGCTGTTTTCATGCCTGCTAACACATCCATTCTGCAGCCATGGATCAGTCATTTCAACTTTCAAGTCTTCTTATTTAATGAATACAGTTTGCAAGGCTCCAGCCGCCCTAGATAGTGCTTCCTCTGATGGATCTGGGCAAAGTAAATTGAAAACCCTCTGGAAAGGATTCACCAATGCAGATGCCATTAAGAACGTTTGTGATTCATGGGAGGAGGTCAAAATATCAACATTAACAGGAGTTTGGAAGAAGTGATTCCAACTGTCATGATGACTTTGAGGGGTTTAAGACTTCAGTTTAGGAAGTAACTACAGATGTGGTAGAAGTTGCAAGAGAACTAGAATTTAGAAGTGGAACCTGAAGATGTGACTGAAATGCTGCAATTTCATGATAAAACCTGAATGGATGAGGAGTTGCTTTGTAGATGAGCAAAGAAAGTTGTTTCTTGAGATGGAAACTAGTCCTGGTGAAGATACTCAAAGATTGACAAAACGACAATAAGGACTTAGAATCCTTACATAAACTTAGTTGATAAAGTAATGGCAGGGTTCAGAGAACTGATTCCAATTTTGAAACAAGTTCTACTGTGGGTAAAATGCTTTTGAACAGCATCACATGATACAGAGAAGTCATTCAAGAAAGGAAGAGTCACTCAATGTGGCAAACTTCATTACGGTCTTATTTGAAGAAATTGCCCCCGCCACCCCGATTCAGTCAGCAGCCGTCCACATCAAGGCAAGTCTCTCCACCAGTGAAAGGATTATAACTAGCTGAAAGCTCAGATGGTGGTTAGAAATTTTTAGCAGTACAATGTTCTTTAATTCAAGTATGTACATTTTTAAGACATATTGCTACTGTACACTTTCAGAAGACTATAGTATAGTGTAAACATGACTTTGATATGCACTGGGAAGCCAAAAACTTCATTTGAATACTTGCTGTGATATGTACTTTACTGCAGCGGTCTGGAACCAAACCTGCAGTGTCTCTGAAGTCTGCCTGTATATGACTTGTAAAATGTTTTTTTCTGTATGTGATTCATTTTTTCATTCTCTTTATAGTGTCTTTCAAAAAGCAGAAGGTTTTAATTTGGATGAATTTCAACTTAAGAATATTTTATTTTATGAATCATGCTTTTGGTGTCATATCTACAGTCTTTGCCTAAGTCAAGAACACAAAGGTTTTCTCTTAGGTTTCTGCCAACAGTTTTATATGTATGCATTTTACATTTCGGTCTAACAATCTGTTTTGAGTTAATTTTTTGTATATGGTATGAGGTATGGATCAAAGTTTACTTTTTTACATATGAATGTCTAATTACTCCAGCACCATTTTTTAAAAAGAATATACTTCCTCTACTGAACTGCCTGTGCAATCTTGTCAAAAATCCGTTGTCAATATATGTGTGCATCCGTTTCTACTCACTATTTGGTTCCACTAATCTATTTGTTTATCTCTATGCCAAAACATGTTATTTTGATTATTACAGATTTATAATGTCTTGAAATCAATTAGTGTTAATCCTCCAAATTCATTCTTCTTTATCAAAGATCTTTGGACTATTCTAGGTATTTTACATTTTCATATAAATTTAATAGTCTTAGTGAGCTCACAACTTATATCCTATAAAATTTACCCATTTTAAGCATGCAGTTCTATGGGTCTGCATCTTTACAGACTAGTGCAGCTGTCACCACAATCTAATTTTAGAAGATTTTTCTCACTGAAAACCAAACCACATGCCCATCAGTAGTCACTTGCCATCCCCTTGCACCAATCACTAATCAATTTGTTCTCTCTATTGATTTTCCCATTCTAAACATTTGATATAAATGAAATCATATAATATATCTTTTGTGTCTAGCTTATTAATTTAGGGTATTTTTTTAGGTATTCCATGATTAGCTTGAAGCACTACATCATTCATTTTAATAGCCAAATAGTATTCTATTGGATAGATATAACACATTTCATTTATCCACTCATCAGTTGGCAGGGTAGATATTTGACCTGTGCTGTTTCCACTTTTTGACTTTGATGAACAATGGGAATGTACGATGGTATAAACACTTTGGAAAATAGTTTGGCAGTTTCTTATAATGTTAAACATACACTTACTGTAATACCTAGCAATGCTATTCCTGGGATTTATCCTAAAAAAATGAAAACTTATATTCACACAAAATTCTGTTCATGAATGCTCAAGAGTAGCTTTATTTGTAATAGTCAAAACCTGGCAACAAGCCAAATGCCCTACATGGACTGAATGGATAAACAAACTGCGGACTATCCATACAAAGAAATATTACTTAGTAAAGGAATGAACTTCTGTTACAATCAAAATTTGGGTGCATCTTAAGGACATTATGTTGAAAGAGAAAAAGTCAATCTCAAAGGGCTACATATTCTACTATTCCATTTATATAACATTCTCAAGGTGAAAAACTTACAGTGAGGGAGACCAGAGAAGTAGTTGTCAAGG
The DNA here is from genome assembly GCA_032199065.1 of Smutsia gigantea. NCBI lineage: Eukaryota > Metazoa > Chordata > Mammalia > Pholidota > Manidae > Smutsia > Smutsia gigantea. The sequence goes on along the minus strand of JAVSCE010021807.1, from coordinate 16,323 downwards.
GGTTGGGGAAGAGTGTGATTTTTTAAGGGGTAACACAAGAGAATTTCTTTGTGGTGAAAGAACAGTCCTGCATCCTTATTGTTTAATGGTTACTCAAATCTAGACATGCAATAAAATATCATAGAACTATATACCAAAAATAAATATGTGCATATAAAATGGTGAAATCCAAACATGATCTGTACATGAGTTAATGGTATTATGCCAACATCAAATTCCCGGTTATGATGATGTGCTATGCTTATGTAAGATATCATTTAGGGAAGCTAGATAAAGAATATGCAGGAACTACACTGATATTTTTGTAATTTATTGTGAGTCTCTCTTTTGAAATGAAGAGCTGTTTTTTTTTAGGTTATGGACTAATTCCTACTATACTTTGGGGAATTTGTGGCCTGTCCTAGTCATGAAATGAAATAAACACTAAAGTAAAAATTCAGTACAGATTGGTTAACAGAAGATACTTACATATATTAAAATAAATAGCCTTTGGAGAGGTCCGGGAAGATGGTGCCGTGAGCAGGGCAGGGGAAATCTCCTCCCAAAACTATATATCTATGAAAATACAGCAAATACAACAATTCCTAAAAGAGAGACCAGAAGATATAGAACAGCACACAGCCTGCATCTGCACCTGAGAGGACTCGGCACCCCGTGAGGTGGGTAAGATACAGAGCCACGACCGGTGGGACCCAAGCACTCCCCCACCCCAGTGCACCGGCAGGAGGAGAGGATTCAGAGCCAGGAGGGAGTGGAAGTACAGGCCCGTGAAATAACCAGCCCTGGTGATCTGCGCCAGGAGTACTGACACACATCACACGGTGTATCGGATATTGGAGAGGCAGAAGGTGCAGGTTTTGAGCTGAGAATGCACCTGGGTCCTTGCAGCAGGCTCCCCGGAACAAAAGAAAGCACATGCTTTTTTTGGCGGTCTTAAAGAGGCAAGGTCCCAGGATCGTCCCAGTACACTCGGCCCAGCTGGCTGGGAGTTCTGAGGAATTTCGCACCCCTTGCTGGTGACTGGGAAAAAGTAGACGCACTGAAACTTCACATAGAGAACAACAGCTTCCCACTCGTTCCCACCCCAGCCAGAGCTACAAAGGGCCTGGTGGAGCTGTGCGGCTGGGGCGGCAGAATAGTGGAGCAACAGCGCCACCTACACCGTCCTTACAGAATCTACTCCCACTGGGCGTTTCTTTATTTCCTTTCTTTTCTTTCTTTCTTTTTTTCTCTCTTCTTTCTCTTCCTTCTTTTTTTTATTGTTTTTTTTAAGTCTTAAAGAGCCCAGCTGACATATGTGGCACCTACCAGCGACCTCTTCTATCGCCATGAAAAGACAGAAGAATATGGTACAGACCAAGCTCACCCAGACCCAGACAATGCCAGAGAGGGAGACAGAAGGGATGGAAATGCACAATCTTCCTGAAAAAGAATTCAGAATAAAAGTCATAACCATGTTGATGGATCTACGGAGAAATATGCAAGAGCGGAGGGAGGAAGTGAGGGAAGTCAGGAAAGACAATGCAGAAATGAGACAAGCCATTGACAGGCTTAGCAGTAGACTGGACGAGATGAAAGAGGCTGTTAATGGAGTAGAAATCAGAGAACAGGATACAGAACAGCGGAGGCAGAGAGAGATAAAATGATCTCTAGGAATGAAAGAATATACAAAGAACTGTGAGACCAATCCAAACAGAATAATATTCACATTATAAGAGTACCAGAGGAAGAAGAGAGAGAAAAAGGGATAGAAAGTGTCTTTGAAGAAATAATTGCTGAAAACTTCCCCATGCTGGGTAAGGAAATACTCTCGCAGTCCACGGAAGCTGATAGACCTCCCAACACAAGTGACCCAAGGAAGGCAACACCAAGACACATAAAATGGCAAAGATCAAAGATAAGGACAGAGTATTAAAGGCAGCTAGAGAGAGAAAAAAGATCACCTACAAAGGAAAACCCATCAGACTATCATCAGACTTCTCAACAGAAACCTTACAGGCCAGAAGAGAATGGCATGATATATTTAATGTAATGAAACAGAAGGGCCTCGAACCAAGAATATTGTATCCAGCACGATTATCATTTAAATATGACGGAGGGATTAAACAATTTCCAGACAAGCGAAAGTTGAGAGAGTTTGCCTCTCATAAACCACCTCTACAGGATATCTTAAAGGACTGCTCTAGAGGGAAGCACTCCTAAGGCTAAAAAGATGTCACCAGAGAAAATAAAATCATAGCAAAGAAAGAAGACCATCCAAATACTAACTAAAGGCAAAGAATAAAACACCTAGTATATAAAGAATGGAGGAGGAAGAATAAGAAGGGAGAGAAATAAAGAAACATCAGACTGTGTTTACAATAACTTAACAAGAAAGTTAAGTTAGATTGTTAGATAGTAAAGAAGTAACCCTTAAACCTTTGGTAACCACGACTCTAAAGCCAGCAATGGCAATAAGTACATATCTATCGATAATCACCCTAAATGTAAATGGACTGAACGCACCAATCAAAAGACACAGAGTAACAGAATGGATAAAAAAGCAAGACCAATCTATATGCTGCCTACAAGAAACTCACCTCAAACCCAAGGACATACACAGACTAAAAGTGAAGGGATGGAAAAAGATATTTCATGCAAACAACAAAGAGAAAAAAGCAGGTGTTGCAGTACTTCTATCAGACAAAATAGACTTCAAAACGAAGAAAGTAGCAAGAGATAAAGAAGGACATTACATAATGATAAAGGGGTCAATCCAACAAGAGGATATAACCATTATAAATATACATGCACCCAATACGGGAGCGCCGGCATATGTGAAACAAATACTAACAGAATTAAAGGAGGAAATAGACAGCAATGCATTCATTTTAGGTGACTTCAACACACCACTCACTCCAAAGGACAGATGAACCAGACAGAAAATAAGTAAAGACACAGAGGCACTGAACAACACACTAGAACAGATGGACCTAACAGACATCTACAGAACTCTACACCCAAAAGCAACAGGATACACATTCTTCTCAAGTGCACATGGAACATTTTCCAGAATAGACCACATACTAGGCCACAAAAAGAACCTCAGTAAATTCAAAAATATTGAAATTCTACCAACCAACTTCTCAGATCATAAAGGTATAAAACTAGAAATAAATTTTAGAAAGAAATCAAAAAGGCTCACAAATACATGGAGACTTAACAACATTCTCCTAATTAATCAATGGGTTAACGACCAAATCAAAACAGAAATCAAAGAATATATGGAGACTAATGACAACAACAACACAAAGCCACAACTTCTGTGGGACGCAGCAAAGGCAGTTCTAAGAGGAAAGCATATTGCAATCCAGGCCTATTTAAAGAAGGAAGAACATTCCCAAATGAATAGTCTAAAGACACAATTACCGAAATTGGAAAAAGAAGAACAAATGAGACCCAAAGTCACCAGAAGGAGGGACATAATAACGATCAGAGAAGAAATAAATAAAATTGAGAAGAATAAAACAATAGAAAAAATCAGTGAAACCAAGAGCTGGTTCTTTAAAAAAATAAACAAAATAGATCAACCCCTAGCCAGACTTATTAGGAGAAAAAGAGAATCTGCACACATAAACAGAATCAGAAATGAGAAAGGAAAAATAATGACAGACCCCACAGAAATAGAAAGAATTATAAGAGAATACTATGAGAATCTATATGCTAACAAGCTGGAAAACATAGAAGAAATGGACAACTTCTTAGAAAAATACAACCTTCCAAAACTGACCAAACAAGAAACAGAAAAACAAAACAGACCCATTACCAGCAACAAAATGAAAGCAGTAATCAAAAAACTGCCCAAGAACAAAACCCCCAGACCAGATGGATTCACCTCTGAATTCTACCAGACATATAGAGAAGAAATAACACCGATTCTCCTTAAAGTTTTCCAAAAAATAGAAGAGGAGGGAATACTTCCAAACTCATTCTATGAAGCCAACATCACTCTAATACCAAAACCGGGCAAAGACCTCACCAAAAAAGAAAATTACAGACCAATATCCCTGATGAGCGTAGATGCAAAAATACTCAACAAAATATTAGCAAACCGAATTCAAAAATACATCAAGAGGATCATACACCATGATCAAGTGGGATTCATCCCAGGGATGCAAGGATGGTACAACATTCAAAAATCCATCAACATCATCCATCACATCAACAAAAAGAAGAACAAAAACCACATGATCATCTCCATAGATGCTGAAAAAGCATTTGACAAAATTCAGCATCCATTCATGATTAAAACTCTCAACAAAATGGGTATAGACGGCAAGTACCTCAACATCATAAAGGCTATAAATGAGAAACCCACAGCTAACATCATAATTAACAGAGAGAAGCTGAAAGCTTTTCATCTAAGATCGGGAAGAAGACAGGGATGCCCACTCTCTCCACTGTTATTCAACATAGTACTGGAGATCCTAGCCACAGCAATCAGACAACACAAAGAAATACAAGGCATCCAGATTGGTAAAGAAGAAGTCAAATTGTCACTATTTGCAGATGACATGATATTGTACATAAAAAACCCTAAAGAATCCACTCCTAAACTACCTGAACTAGTATCTGAATTCAGCAAAGTTGCAGGATACAAAATTAACATACAGAAATCTGTTGCTTTCCTATTCACTAACGATGAACTAACAGAAAGGGAAATCAGAAAAACAATTCCATTCACAATTGCATCAAAAAGAATAAAATACCTAGGAATAAACCTAACCAAGGAAGTGAAAGACCTGTACTCTGAAAACTACAAGACACTCCTAAGAGAAATTAAAGAGGACAGTAACAAATGGAAATGCATCCCATGCTCTTGGCTAGGAAGAATAAATATTGTCAAAATGGCTATACTACCTAAAGCAATCTATAGATTCAACGCAATCCCTATCAAACTTCCAACAGCTTTCTTCAATGAACTGGAAGAAATAATTCTAAAATTCATATGGAACTACAAAAGACCCTGAATAGCCAAAGCAATCCTGAGAAGGAGGAGTAAAACAGGGGGAATTACGCTCCCTGACTTCAAGCTCTACTACATAGGCACAGTAATCAAGACAATATGGTACTGGCACAAAAACAGACCCACAGACCAGTGGAACAGAATAGAAAATCCAAACATTAACCCAAACATATATAGTCAATTAATATTTGATAAAGGAGCCTTGGATATACAATGGGGAGATGACAGCCTCTTCAGCAGCTGGTGTTGGCAAAACTGAACAGCTACATGTAAGAGAATGAAACTGGACTACTGTCTAACCCATACACAAAAGTCAACTCAGAATGGATCAAAGACCTGAATGTAAGTCATGAAACCATAAAACTCTTAGAAAAAAACATAGGCAAAAATTTCTTGGACATAAACATGAGCGACTTCTTTATGAACATATCTCCCCGAGCAAGAGAAACAAAAGCAAAAATGAACAAGTGGGACTATATCAAGCTGTAAAGCTTCTGTACAGCAAAGGACACCATCAGTAGAACAAAAAGACAACCTACAGTATGGGAGAATATATTCATAAATGACATATCCGATAAGGGGTTGACATCCAAAATATATAAAGAACTCATGCACCTCAACAAACCTAAAGTAAATAATCCAATTAAGAAATGGGCAGAGGACATGAATAGACACTTCTCCAAAGAAGAAACTCAGATGGCCAACAGGCACATGAAAAGATGCTCCACATCACTAATCATCAGAGAAATGCAGATTAAAACCACAGTGAGATACCACCTCACACCAGTGAGGATGGCCAACATCCAAAACACAAACAACAACAAATATTGGCGAGGATGTGGAGAAAAAGGGAACCCTCCTACACTGCTGGTGGGAATGCAAATTGGTTCGACCATTGTGGAAAGCAGTATGGAGGTTCCTCAAAAAACTCAAAATAGAAATACCATTTGACCCAGGAATTCCACTCCTAGGAATTTACCCTCAGAATGCAGCAGCGCAGTCTGCAAAAGACGTATGCACCCCTATGTTTATTGCAGCACTATTTACAATAGCCAAGAAATGGAAGCAACCTAAGTGTCCATCAGTAGATGAATGGATAAAGAAGAGGTGGTACATATACACAATGGAGTATTATACAGCCCTGAGAAGAAAACAAATCCTACCATTTGCAACAACACGGATGGATCTAGAGGGTGTTATGCTCAGTGAAATAAGCCAAGCCAAAAAACACAAGTACCAAATGATTTCACTCCTATGTGGAGTATAAGAACAAAGAAAAAACTGAAGGAACAAAACAGCAGCAGACTCACAGAACCCAAGAACAGACTAATAGTTACCAAAGGGAAAGCGACTGGGGAGGATGGGTGGGAAGGGAGGGACAAGGGGGAAAAAGAGGCATTACGATTAGCAGATGTAATGTTGGGGGGGCACGGGGAGGGCTGTACAACTCAGAGAAGACAAGTAGTGACTCTATAGCATCTCACTACGCTGATGGACAGTGACTGTAATGGGGTATGTGGGGGGGGGACTTGATGAAGGGGGTAGTTTAATCACCAAAATATAGCACATGTAATTGTAGATTAATGATACCAAAATAAACTATAAAAAAATAAATAAAATAAAATAAAATACATAGCCTTTTTATTTATTTATTTATTTATTTGTAAATTTCTCAGACTGTATGGCCACTTGACACAGTTCTGGCCAAAAATATATAAATAGAAGTCTGCTGGTGCCAACTCTTCCCCATCTGCCTTGTTCCCTCTCTGACTATAAACATGATCTTGAGGTACAAGCAGCCATTTTGCAACCATGGAAATAAAAACCACAAGCTAAGAATGGTGGCACTTAGGGAGACTGGACTACACTTCTGAATTTGTTTTGTGACAAAAATAGATCTGTATCCAGTTAAGCCACTAGGGTTCCGTCAAAAGCTGAATGCCATCTCTACAAGGAGAAAAATGTATCTTTTTTTCCTCAGGCAGTGAGATTCACCACTGGAGGGAGAGCTGTGCCATGCAAAACATAGGGCAACCAGCCAGAGGCACCAACATGAAGGTGTGACGAGGAGCATGGAGGGAAAGAAGGTGAGGAAGTGGGGTTCACACATATGAGCCTGCACCTCAGGACCTCTCCGACATATCTGAATACACCTTGGGAGGATAAATAAAGCCCGTGGGTCTTGGGCCATCGTAGTTTGGGTTACATTTGGGTAACCTAGTTTCCCTGCTGGCCCCCAGGATCCCCACTGTGGGATAAGCAGGGTGAGACCAAGTAACCACTCACTGTACCCCAGACTAAGTTCATCTCAACTGCTTCTTCTTCCCCTAGATACCTAGGGAAACAAAGTGCTTTCTCCTGGATTTATGACATTAAGACCAGTGTGCAGTCCCAGCCTCTGTAAATATCCCTAGTCCCCACCCATCATCTGCACCCTCTGAATTATTTCCCTCCAGCCTTGAGGGGAGAGAGGCTGCTCTGTTATTCTTTAGCCTTTTCTCATCCCTTTTTACCAGCTTTGAAAACTTTATGACATTATTTCAGACTTCATCTCTCTACCTAAGGGTTTGATTTTTTACTTGCCATGTTTAATGTGCGGTTTCTTCATGCTTTTTGTAATATGCTTTCATAAATGTTCCTGTATTTTCTAACAGCCATGCTTTGGACTCTCCCTAATATTCTGGAGGAACACTTCCTAGGAATGCCCTTCATAACTAGAATATAGCCCAGGGGCCCACAGATGCGTGTCCTCCTGCCCTCCTGATAGGTACAGGGTTTCATTGGTTCACTGCCACACCATTGTTTACTGATTGCCTGTGCTGCCTTTGCACTACAATGGCAGAGTCAAGTAGTTGCAACAGAGACCCCATGGCCCCACAAAACCTAAAATATTTGCAACTGGCCCTTTACAAAAATGTTTGTCAACCCCTGATATAGGCTATTAACTATTCTGAGTTAATATAAAACATTAGCATATCCAAATAATTTGTATTGTTCATACACTTGATCTACTCTGGGAAAACTCTTAATTTACCTGTTTGATGATTGGGTTTTTGCCATATTTTCTGTAAAAGAACATGTATTCTCTTAATCCCTTCAGTTGCTACATAATATTGTGAATTGAGAACCTGATACTAAAATATAGTTTAATATTTGCAATATATGGATGGTATGGCTTTCACACATAAAACATAAATGTGAAACATCATTCACGGATTTACTATAGTATTTTTTTCTGAATTATTACTGTTAATATTGGTTTATTTTTAAAGGTACTTTTTGTTTTGACAGAAGAAAGCCTCCTAAATTATTTATATGAAATGTATTATCACTCTTTTTTTGGATCAGTGAACTAGATGACAGCTCAATTTGAGACATTCAAAATACTGTTATGGGGAATCATTTGTGGTTTTGGCAAAAAAAATGCCTTTGAGACTAGAAATTGTGATACTGAATAAGAAAACAGTAAGGGAATAAATAATTGTGTGACAGTACATGCCTGCTCAGTGAAATGAGATTTTTTTTTAATAAGCCAGCAACAGAGGAAAATAAAAGGGAAATGAAAATACATTTTTAATCAATTCAAAATAAAGGTGCAGAATTTAGGAAGCCTGAAGACAATGCCCAGAAAATGTATTGCTTCCTCTTTGGGATGCAGAAAAATCATACTAAAGGTATGAGTAGAAATCGGAAACACTGCTAGAAATATATATATATTTTGTAATATATGTATATATATAGTACTATATATATTTTTTGTTATATATATGTATGTGTGTGTGTGTGTGTATATATATATATATATATACACATACATATATTTAGTGTCTTTAAAATGTTCATATGTTTTAAACCCAGTTAGTTACTTCTAGGTATGTATCCTGGGGAAATAACCTGAAATGTTATTGGATGGAGATGGAATATGTATACCATGATGTTACACATATCAGCAAAAATAAAAATAAAATAAGGTAATTAAATGGCTGCTGTATTTCAGGCACTGTGCTAGATGCTAGTGATGGAATGAAACAGGCTTCAGTGAGGGAGAAACATTTCAGGTGAGACTGGAACTGCAGGTTAACTACCCAAAAGTGTTAGAGATTTAGAAAGATGACAAAAATGAAGTTAAAACATCACATGACCTGCAGTGATGATGGCACAGAGGATGCATGACTTATCCAGACTGCCTACCTCCAGGCTTGTTTTAGGTTTAAAATGTAAATCCTTATTTATTTAAGCCAACTGTAGTCCAGTTTAATTAGATGCAACTATATACAAATTCCTACTTGATACAAGGAGTCATTGAGATCTCTGTTTTTATTTTCCTTACACTATTTATGAATATCTATTATTCTTGAAAGCTTGGGAGAGCTTAGATATTGAGAAAGAGTAAGAGGGAGGGTATTCAGGGAGAGGAGAAAATGGGAAGATAGATAGGGAGCTATAAAATGTGGAGTCAGCAGAGCTAGTAGTAAAGAACAGTGTATCTGGAACCAGACCAACTTGCTTAGAATCCAAGCTGTGTTACCTGGATTCAGTTTGCCTGTTTACTGAAAAAATGTTAATTGAGTGATACTATGTGCCAAGAACTGTTCAAAGTGCTTAGAGGTAAACTTAACCTCTTGGTGCCTCAGTTTCCTCATTGGTTAAGTAGAGATACTGGTAATACCTACCTCACTGGGTTATTAAATGAGTTACTATTTGTAAATATAGAGCAGTGTAAGGCATCTGGCAAGTATTCAATAATTATCAGCTATTAATATTAAAAATAATTTTGTAAAACTTGTAACACATATAAAACAAATTTACTTGTATTATTAAATCAAAAAAAATATCAAGATGGGAAATGGCATTATCTTATTTTTACCTGGGAAAAGACATGTATATTTAGTAAGATTTAAATAATATATAAAATGTTAATTCTGAGTGGTAAAATTAGGAGTTTGATATACTTCTTTTTGCCTCTGTATTGTCTAAACTTTCACAGTGAACGTATTTTATTTCATAGGGAACTTTTAAGAACACTAGTAAGGCTGTGCGTAAGTTATGTGCGCAGCTCCTATAGGAAATATTGCCTTACAGGGCCATGGAGCCTGACCACACTCATGCAGTTGAGTTTGCCTCCCAGAGGAGTGGGCATTGTCATTGCTCTTAATACTAGGAAGACGTCATCCATGCGCTCAACTCAAATTCAGAATCTCTATTACTAAGGGAGAAAGGGAAATGGATATTGAGGAACTGCATATTCTCGGCCACAAGCGGGAAGTGAGTCAACAAAAATCCACCTGTATGGTAGTTGGGTCAATTGAAAATCTAAACAGGGCTGCCCTCCACAATTTCAGTGAAAGGAAAGAACATGATAACAATAAAACAATTTCTAAAATAAGGAGGAAAAAAAGAGGAAGGCAAATGAAACTGAATAGCATAAAAAAAGATCTATAATCCACTCATAAAGAAGATATACCCCAAGAAACAGAACAATTTCGGGACAACAAATATTTCCTGCCCTTAAAGAAATCTCCACGCTTGAAGAAATTTAAAAAAAAATAGAGACAGTAGAATTTAATTGTTTAAGTAAAACTGCAGAACTCAGGAAAAAAGTTTAGGAGTAAAGGCAACACTATTAAGGACTAGCAATAAGCTAAATGCAGAAAGGAACACAATCAAAATGAGGACAAACAAAGCAGGGATCTGTAAGACAACCTTGGGGAAAAAAACCACACAATGGAAAGATAAAAGCCAAAGAGAGAAAAGCAACCTAAGGACAATAAGTATGAGGGACAAAGGAGAGCTACCTTGTGGTTTGATGTCATTGAAGCAGGGAACAAAATTAAACAACTACCATTCTGCAAAAAAATACTAACCAATAGGTCCCAAAGAAGACTTTCCTAAAAGGAAGAGCAGAACTATATTACTGAAAATTTTAAGCATAAAGAAGGCTTTTCATAGAATTCAACTTTTCTTCCTGATTAAAAAAAAAGAAAAAGAAACAAACTCTTAATGAAATAGACATTAATATAAACCAACAAAAACTGACTTCATGCTTCATGGTGAAAGACTAGAAACCTTCCCAGTAAATTCAAGAATAAGATAAAAATGCCCACTAGAACCACTAATATTATCACTTACAAGTGATACCATGTATTTTGAAAACCCAGGAGAATCAACTGAAAAAAATATTAGAAACAGAGGATTGGTAACTACTTGTAAGGTTTGCTTAAGATCACTCATAAATACAGAAGTACTTGCCCCTTAGATTGATGATAATATTCTACACGTATCTGTGACCACACATGGCTATTTAGAATAAACTATATTAAAAATAAGCTGTATTATTCATTCAGCCATTCAACAAATATTGAGTCCTAGGTCCTTCTGTGCACTTCCTTGTAAAACTCACTTTTAACAAGAAACCTGATAGGTTCCATTTAGCAAGAACCTCCTACTTTCTGTATCTGATCACCTTTGATATTTGCTCAGGTTCTTTATTCTTCACTACCCGCCAGGGACTGTCTGATCACCGTGGCCTGTCTTCAGTAAGAATCTTATTGGATAAGTTTAGCCAGAATCCCACCTTACCCTGATATTTCCTCTTAATAATTTTCCATCCACTGACTGCAATCCTGCTCAATCCTGCTCCTTGGTTATCAATTCCCACTTGTCCATTCTGTATTGAATCCAATCTCTCTCTCCCACTGCAAAATTCTGCCAAAGTGGTCCCTATCCCTATCCAAGTGGTACTGAATAAAGTTTACCTTACTGTCTTTAACTAAGGTCACGAATAATTTTTTCTTTAACACCATCTCAGTGCTCAACTGTCTTGGGGATACAGCAGCGAGCAAGACAGAGTTGGTCCTTACCCTTATGGGATTCGCAGTTTAAAAGTGATCCGATTTTTATATCATAATTGTGATAAGAAACACATAGGAAAAGATCAAGGGGGTAGAGGGTTAGGGGAGATTCTAGGGGCCCTAACTTTGGTAAGTGGTTTAGGAAAGGCTTCCATAAGACCTATCACTGAAACTTGATTCAGAAGGATGAGTGGGCATCATTTGGTGAAGGGTGGTTGAGTCAGTACTGGGGGCAGACGAGTGGCATGTAGTAGACAGGAAAGGGGAGAAAGCCTCCAGGCAGGAAGCAGTCAGGACACTCAGAGAGCTGAAAAAGGAGGAGTGCAGCTTCGAAGCAGAGAGCAAATGAAAGGGAAGCACGAGATAAAGCTGGAGAAGCAGACAGAGGCCTGTCGCTCTCTGCTTCGTGGCCAGAGGTGTTCCCAAGATTTTGCTTAGTATCCCTCTAAAATAATCTGGAAAACCCACTCACACTGTTAAGTCACGTCTAAATTCTTTTATTTTAAATTTAAATAGTCACAAAGGATTTGATTTCTGGTATATTTAAATATTGATGTTTTAAAATAATGGAATAATATATCCAAAGAAAATACCAACACTGCTAATGGATACCATCCACTGAAATGTGTGTGTATATACACACACACACATACACACAAGCTGGTTTTCAACACTTAGAAATTTTATATCATTCTTTTTTCTCCTTGAACTTGTATTTCCATTCTATCATCCCCACAGAGTATCTTCATGTAAAGTATTTTTATATTTGAAAATGTTTTACTGATGGTCATTTCATCCTTCAAGGTAAAATTTTTCTTTCTTGATTGGTTATTATTATGATTATTATTAATATATAGTTTATCAAAAGCTATATAAATATATTATAAATTTTAAAAAGAAAAAATCAGAAATTTTTTTGGTACTGGACTGGATAAGGATTTTTCATTTCATTTCCTGTTTTGGTGGGTGAATATTATTTATTGCTATAACAGGACTTCATTCAGTATCAATTTTAATGTGTTTTATTGGGAGCCCTGAGAATCTTTGATACACAAATAGATGGAATTAGAGCAAAATTTTCTATAAAATGTCATTCAACTCTTTGAACTTCTTCCACTTTATATACCAAAACCACTTGGTGGTACAACTTCAAATGTTTGTGATCCATCAGCTGACAATTGAATTAGAACGTCCTCAATTTTGTTGAAAGCAAAGAAACGGAAATCATTCTGAATTGTGAAGAGGTTTGTTACCCATCACTAGAGACATCAATTTCTCAATTTCTGGGAAATATAACAAAAAGAGTTTTCTGAGACTGATCAAATAACTATTTATTATACCTCTTACTCTTTCATTTAGAGGCATCTTCTTTAGCCAAATATACTCACAACAGGTTGGGAAAACTAAGATTTTGTTAATTATATTCAATATTGTTAACATGCATTCGTTAAATTGAGTTAAATCTGCAGCTTGCAGGTTTTTAACAAAGATATATTGAAAATGCACATCAAATAACCTAATTAGCAAAGTTAGTCTTCATTGTCAAACCAATATCCAATCAGAATTCTGACTCTATTTTTCATTTCAAGTACCCCTGCCTTCTGAACTGTAATTGTGGATGTACAGGTAGATAAGGCATGGAGTCCTGACTTGGTTTGTCATCTGGGTATGAGAGACATGGACAGCCTCTGCCCCAGGAGCTAATATGGCTTTTGGTGTGATTCTCATTAATTTTGAAAACAAATTATATTCATTGTACTATGCAAACTTAAAGATGTTTATTGAAAATTTATAGAAATAAGTATTTGCAATAAGACATCTGTATAATTATTATTACTGACGTCTGTTTCTAACCAATTAGAATTGTTTAATGATTAGACTGATAGCAGAGTTGCAAGATATGATCAAATAGAAAATCTTAGATCTCATTTTTTATGGTAGGAAGGGAAAATGAACAAGAGTCAACTGGAGTAACCATCATGAGCTACATAAAAAATGCCACAGTGGATCCTTGTGGATCAAGGGCAGGGATAGTTTTTCATCACCCCACTCCAATTTAATTCACTCACAAAACACAGCTGGTTTTCAAAAAGTTTGTTATCGGTATTATGTACAAAATTAGCCATGGTCCATGTCCTAGCAGAACTTATATTTTTTACTGATGTGACAATAGATATTTTTTCCCCACATGAAATTTAAAAGCCAAAAAAATGGCACAGAATACAGTTCTTCAAAAGATGGAAGAGGTAACTGTGACTGGGAACAAGGTAAGAAAAAGTTCAGATTACAGCCTGACATGAACTCTTAGAAGACTGAGGCTTGATTTTCTAGGCAATGGAGAGCTACAGGAGAGGAGGAGGGATACAAAGAACACCAAATGCCTTATGATTTGAGAATGGGGAAGCGTAGGAGGAGAGATTAGAGACGACTAAGAGCACACTGCGATAAGCCAGGACGCAGGCACTGATAGGGATGGTTTGAGTGATGGAGCCAAAACAGCACTAAACTTTAACTTGACTTCTAGCCCCAGCGCTGCACTCACTGGCTTAATGATTTTAGACAAGACAATCTCTGGACCTTTGTTACTCCACTCGAAGGTTCCTTTGGAATTAAATAAAGCATCTTTGAAGGCAACAGCAAGCTACAAGAATGGACCGTACAGATAGAGGACTGTGACCATCCCCTCCATCCCAATCAGATTTAGTAGAAGTAGCCATAGTAGCAGTAATAGTTGCAATTTAAAAGTTTTTTAGGGGGGACTTCCGGGAAGATGTCGGCGTGAGCAGGGGGGCAGAAATCTCCTCCCAACACTATATTTATCTACGAAAACACAGCAAATACATCTATTCCTAAAAGAGAGACGAGAATACACAGGAAAGCGCACAGCGTGCAGCTACACCCGAGAGGACTCGGCACCCCAAGAGGCAGGTAAGATCCGGAGCCGCGACCCGGCGGGACCCGAGCCCTCCCCCACCCCAGCGCACCGGCGGGAGGAGAGGATTCAGAGCCGGGAGGGAGTGGAAGTGCACCCCGCGAAGTAGCCAGCCCCGGGGATCTGCGCGGGGAGCGCTGACCCACATGGCGCAGTGCAGCGGAGATTGGAGAGACAGAGGGGCAGGATCTGAGCGGGGAACGCGCCAGGGTGCTTGCAGCCGGCTCCCGGGAAGGAAAAAAAAAAAAGCATGCGCTTTCTTCAGCGGTCTGAAAGAGACAGGAGCCCAGCGGAGGAGCCGGATCGCCCCAGCACACTCAGCCCAGCAGGCTGCGAGTCCTGGGGAGTTTCAGACGCCTTAGCTGGCAACTGAGGAAGCGTAGCCATACTTAACACTTCTCACTGAGATCAACAGCCTCCTATTCGTTCCCACCCCTGCCAGAGCGATAAAGGGCCCTGCA
Organism: Smutsia gigantea; assembly: GCA_032199065.1. Classification (NCBI taxonomy): domain Eukaryota; kingdom Metazoa; phylum Chordata; class Mammalia; order Pholidota; family Manidae; genus Smutsia; species Smutsia gigantea. Next base: position 1,074 of record JAVSCE010021807.1, on the reverse strand, counting down.
GAGCGGCGTAGTCACAGCTGTGGAATAGTGGGGCAATAGCGCCACCTACAGCATTCCCACAGAATCTACGTCCGGTGGGCTTTTTTTTGTTTTTTTTGTTTTTTTGTTTTTATTTTTTCTTTTCTTTCTTTATTCTTTTTTTCTTTCTTTCTTCTTTTTTTTCCCTTTTTTTTCTTCTCTTCTTAAAGTCTTAAAGAGCCCAGCTGACATACGTGGCGACTATCAGTGACCAATTCTACAGCCATGAAAAGACAGAGGAATATGGTTCAGACGAAAATCAACCAGACAACCCCAGAGAGGGAGTCTGAAGGGATGGAAATGCACAGTCTTCCTGAAAAAGAATTCAGAATAAAAGTCATAACCATGCTGATGGACCTACAGAGAAATGTGTAAGAGCTGAGGGAGGAAGTGAGGGAACTGAGGAAAGACAATACAGAAATCAGACAAGCGATCGATGGGCTTAACAGCAGAATGGATGAGATGCAAGAGACTGTTAATGGAAGAAAACAGAGAACAGGAGTACAGAGCAGCTGAGGCAGAGAGAGATAAAAGGATTTCTAGGAATGAAAGAATATTAAGAGAACTGTGTGACCAATCCAAACGGAACAATATTCTCATTATAGGAGTACCAGAGGAAGAAGAGAGAGAAAAAGGGATAGAAAGTGTCTTTCAAGAAATAATTGCTGAAAACTTTCGCTCGCTGGGGAAGGGAGTAGTCTCGCAGTCCACCGAAGCTCATAGATCTCCCAACACAAGGGACCCAAGGAAGACAACACCAAGACACATAATAATTAAGATGGCAAAGATCAAAGATAAGGACAGAGTATTAAAGGCAGCTAGAGAAAGAAAAAAGATCACCTAAAAAGGAAAACCCATCAGACTATCATCAGACTTCTCAACAGAAACCTTACAGGCCAGAAGAGAATGGCATGATATATTTAACGTTATGAAACAGAAGGGCCTCGAACCAAGAACACTGTATCCAGCACGATTATCATTTAAATATGACGGAGGTATTAAACAATTTCCAGACAAACAAAAGTTGAGAGAGTTTGCCTCACATAAACCACCACT